>CAUYON010137771.1:0-33774 GCA_963573935.1 Arctocebus calabarensis | reverse complement strand
ACCATGGGGTACAGTGTGGGGGCTTCACATGCAATCTGAGATATTTTTATCAACCTGATTGACATACAATTCATGATATTTTCTCATTTACTATATGAAAACATTTTTGATCCGTATTTAGAAGTTTTCTCCTGACCCTTCGAATGCCTGTTGTTATTGAGTTCAAATTTTATTCCATGATGGTTGGAGAAGATGCAAGGAATAATTTCTATTCTTTTAAATTTACTGAGTTTAGACTTGTGACCTAAGGTGTGATCAATTTTGGAGTATGTTCCATGGGGTGATGAGAAGAATGTGTATTTAATTTTATTAGGATGAAATGTTCTGTAGATGTCTATTAAATCCAGTTGTTGAATGGTTAAGTTTAAATCTAAGGTTTCTTTACTTAGCTTCTTTTTGGAGGATCTATTGAGCACTGCTAAAGAAGGATTAAAATCTCCAACTACTATGGAGCTGGAGGAAATCAAGTTGCTCTTGTCTATTAGAGTTTTTCTTATAAATTGAGGCACATTCTGGTTAGGTGCATAAATATTAATAATTGAAATCTCATCATATTGAGTAGTACCTTTAACAAACATGAAATGTCCATCTTTACCCTTCTTTACTCTGGTTGGTTTAAAACCTATTGTATCTGCGAATAAGATTGCAACACCTGCTTTTTTTCTGTTTTCCATTTGCCTGGAAAATTTAGACCTTAAGTCTAAATTTGTCTTTTAAGGTGAGATGAGATTCTTGTATGCAGCACATATCTGGCCTGAGTTTTTGTATCCAGTCAGCCAATCTATGCCTCTTTAGAGGACAATTTAAACCAGTCACATTAATTGAAAACAATGATAAATCTTTAGAAAGTCCAGTGGACATTTTTAATCCTTTCATCACTGTAGAAGTTGAAATTCGATAAAAAGTTTCTGGGTGAGTTTTGTGGTGGAGGATTACGCTGGTCATTATGGAGGATAGGTCTGAGAATATCCTGGAGAGCTGTTTTAGTTATAGCAAATTTCTTCAACATGTGGATGTCATTAAAGTATTTAATTTCTCTATCATAAATGAAACTCAGTTTAGCTGGGTACAGGATCCTGGGTTGAAAGTTCTTTTGTTTTAGGAGATTAAAAGTCAATGACCATTCTCTTCTAGCTGGAAAGGTTTGATTGGAGAGATCTGCAGTTATTCTGATATTTTTCCCCTTGTAGGTAATGGATTTCTTACGTGTGGCTGCTTTCAGAATTTTCTCCTTCATATTAACTTTAGTGAAGTTAATTATGATGTACCTGGGAGATGGGTTGTTATTCAGGTTGAGTCGTGCTGGGGTTCTGAAACTGTCTGCTATCTGAATTTCAGAATGTCTTGGCATGTCTGGAAAGTTCTCTTTCATAATCTCATAAAGAAGATACTCTGTGCCTTGTGATGCCACTTCATCGTTTTCAGGTACCCCTATAAGTCAAACATTGGTTTTCTTTGAGTTATCCCAGAGCTGTCTGAGAGAATGATCTGTTTTTGTCTTCCATTTCTCTTCCTCTTTGGAAGTTTAGGAGTATTCAAAAGCTTTGTCTTCTGTGTCAGAAGTCCTTTCTTCTGCTTGCTCCATTCTGTTACTGAGGGATTCTACTGTATATCTCAGATCTTTGAGGGCTGCAACTTCTTGCCTCAATGTGTCAAAATCTTTGGTCATTTTGTCTTTGAATTCATTGAATTCTTGACATCTTTTGGGTCATCTTTTGGATTACGGCCTAAAATTCTAATTCCATCTTTTCCTCCATTCCACTGATCTTATTTGCTATCCAGACTCTGAATTTGATTTCTGACATCTCAGCCATTTGCTTATGCAAGGGATCTTGTGCTGTATCAACCTTGTCATTCCTTGGGGGAGTTGATCTACTCTGATTATTCATATTGCCAGAGTTTTTCTGTTTATTTCACCTTATGATTATTTTTCATTGTTGCCTATGACCGTCCTCAGAGTTAAGGAGGTTTCTCTCCTAGATCAGACCCCAGCAGGATTACTCTGTTGTTGCTGGATCTTTGTAGGGAGTGACCCTGTGTAGCTCCTCTGGAACTGCCCCACTCAGGGAGTTCTGGTTGCGGGAGCAGCTCCGGAGTGTGGCACACCCAAATCAAGCAGCAGGGAGTGGGAAGGGGCAACTGGTGGCCTTTGCAAAGGGAGCCGGTGCCTCCAGCAGTCTCTGGCTGGGAGGAGGGCTCCAGAGACAGGGTGGTGGTTTGGGGCACGGATTGGAGCCAGGCGGGGTCCCAATGGGTGGTAGGCCGAAGCTGGGTGGGGCACAAATCAACATCATGCAGGAGTCCCTGCGGACTTCCTAGCCACTGCCTGCGGTGGGCTAAGGCCTGGCAGTGTGCCAATTGGGGTCACATGGGATTCCTGGTGGAGTAGAGTTCCTAGCCGCTGTGGATGGTGGTCCTGGGGCATGGATTGGAGCCGGGAGGCCTGAGGCAGGGCAGGGCACAGATTGGTGCCAGCAGGGCATCCTGGTGGAGTTCCTGGTTGCTGCTGGCAGTGGGATAAGGCCTGGCTGGGTGCAAATCAGGGCACAAGGGAGTCCCCATTGAATTCCTGGCTGCTGCTGGTGCATGCCAAGGCCTGAAGTGGGTTCCAGCGGAGTTGCTAGCTGCTGCAGGCTGTGGGCTGAGGCCCAGTGGGGCACAGATTGGAGCAGCACAGGGTTCCCAGTAGTGTACTTGGACTGGGGGCTGGCAGGGGCTCAATGAGGCCCCAGAGTCACTTACCTGGCAAGCTGCTGATCCAGCATATAGAGAGTGTGAGTGCTACTCAAGTCCTCCTCCCTCAGTTTCAGCAGAGGTCAGGCTTCTGGGGTGTCAGGTAAGAGGGGAAGGGAGTCTTGGAAGTTCAGAATTGCGAAAATCTTTAGTTCAGTTTTTCTGCCTGAAGCTTGGTTTCTGGAAGTTGCAGTTTGCCTCAGGATTGACCTGCAGTTATCACTTCTCTCTCTCTCTCTCTTTCTCTCTCTCTTTCCCTCTCTCTCTCTCGGCTAGGCTCCTAGTCTTCAGCTCAATTGGGCAGTGTCTGGAGGTTATCTTTCCTTTTGGACAGGAGCCTCTGTTGGAAGCTGCTTCCCATCGGCCATCTTCTGCATATGTCAAGACACAATTTTCAAGATACCAAACATTATCAGTATACATTAAGTGTACATATGTGTGTGTGTGTATTCATATATATATATATATATATGTGTGTGTGTATATATAGGTGTGTATATGTGTGTGTGTACATATATGATTAGAGAGAGAGAGAAAGAAAGAGAGAAAGCACGCCAGCACTTCTGTGTGCCAGGAGAATCTTGACGTCATAAACACAGCATTCAAAAATTCATCATGCAGGTTATTTGATGTCTGTATAACAAATAGAAGTCTTGAAAGAATTACCAATATTATACCTTAAATATGTCATCAGTTGGACCCTTTCTAGATTGTAAGAGCTTCTCACTAATGAGCTAGCACAAGCCAATGAAATAACTGACAGAATTTTCATGTCACACCAAATATTTATTGAACACTTACAATGCAGAAAGCATTATTGTTGGCAGTGTGAGTAATATGGAGATGGTTTTCATGTTTTTTTCTGCCTTTAAAGAACATGCAGTTTAGCAGGGAAAAGAGATAAGTAGTCAATAGAGTAAAATGTAATCAATGCCCTATGAAAACTATCTTTAAATCACTATGGAAATTTTGAATAAAAAGATATCTTATTTAGCCAAGGAATCCTGAATGTAATAATGAAGGAGAGAGTTTTTGAGGTAAGACTTAAATAATAGATTTGAATATGTGAAAGTTTTCTCTGGTTTTAAGAAAATAAATCAAACAGCATGAACAAGGCCTGATGTTAGGAAATGCAAGGTTTAGGGTGGTATTCATTGTTATTTTAGTGAAATAAGGTGAGAAATTAGATTGAATTGAATGGGTAGATCCTGGCCAGTTAAAGAATAGTTTTGAATGCTGAGCCAAGGAATTTGAACTTTGTGCAGTTAATGGGACAGTAAGAGAACTACTGGGGAGACAGTATGAAAAGATCCACTAGGAAATGCTATTTCATGTGAATTAGAACAGAAGGATTGAAGATCAGGCACTGTGGTTCAGGCCTGTAATTCCAGCACCCTGGGAGGCCAAGGTAGGTGGATCCCTTGAGCTCAGGTGTTCAAACGAGCCTGAGCAAAAGTGAGACCCCATCTCTAAAGCTAGCTGGGCATTGTGGTGGGAGCCTATAGTCCCAGCTACTAGGAAAGAGGATCACTTGAGCAGAAGAGTTTGAAGTTGCTGTGAGCTATGATGCCATAGGATTCTACTGAGGGTGACAGAGTAAGACTGTTTCAAAAAAAAAAAAAAAAAAAAAGAAGGATTGGACATGGAACCATGCTAGGATGAGAAAGGGAAGGAAATTAATATGTGTTGAAGTCCTTCTATGTGCTAGGAGGTTGGCTAATCACTTTGCATATGTCAACTCACCTCATTCTCTCAGCCAAACTGTGACCATTTTATTTTCACCCTCATATTTATATCTGGGACAACTTCAATCCCACTGGAATTCTCACAGTGGTAGTCAGTGTAAAAGCCAATGTTAAAACTTACATTATTGGGATTTCTTGGTTTGAGTTCCTTTTACTGTGCTTATTTAGTATAAGAGAACAAGAGGCAAGAGACAAGAGCAGCTGAGCTCTGCACTAGGGTAGAAGCACTGATGTGGAAATAGGGAACTCCTTTTGTGAAATAGAGATGGTCCTCAACCTTGGAGACGTATGCAACCCCCAGTAAATGATCAAATGTAATAAAGGGAAAGCATGTTTGTCTTCTCCCATGGCATCTAAAATCTAGGTGAGTGATGAGTTGTTTCAGTTAGCATAAAAAGACATAGTTGAAGGATCCAGAAAGTTGTTGGAAATGTGCTGGTTGGACGTAGAAAAGGAGATTTCGGGTCACCACTACGGATGCAAACCATAGAACTACAAGAGATTTGCAAATAAAGGAGAATTAGTGTGATAAAAACAATAAAAACAACATGTTTTGGTGAAAAAAATGTATTTAACAGGTAAGGAAGTAAAAAGAAATTAAAGGAGATGAGGAGGGAGGGAGTTGGGAAGAGGCTATGAATTAACTATGATATATTATGGATGTGGAGAAAAAAATCAAAGGGAAGAAGTTCCACCCTAGGGACATAATAACTAGTAATGGAGGTTCGGAGATGACACAGAACTTGAAGACTGCAGAAATGATTGTTGTTGATGTTGTAATTGGATGATTCTTGAGAGATCTTTTCCAGTGCTCAATGAAATCATATAGCAATGTGATAATATTGATTTCTGGAGGGTAAATTCAATATAATACCTTTAAAAACTTCATATTAAAAACTCACTACTTGCTTAGCATGGATCCGAGGAGTGTGCCATTCAATGGACTTCAAATACTAGCCAAATTTCTATTGGAAAAGAATAGCAGTGCATTCATTTTTTAAACATTCCTGATGGAAGGCCAGCTGTTGTCCACGGTGCTAAAAGAGTCATCTGGCATTATAATATTACAGCAATATGACCAGTATAGTTGGAGTGAATTAGGTGTTTCATTACATGCCTCTATTTGGGGGATTTATTTTTCATTGAGATGAGATTTTTCATATATATTTCCCATCTGGAAGGTTTTTTATCAAACTCCCTAATGGTTAACATCTAAAAAGCAATTGCTTTTTTTCTTTTTCTAAAAAGAAATTCCTTGAAACACGAATATAAGAAATCAAGAAATTGAGGAGAGAGAAAAACAGAAAATAGAAGACATACTGAAAAGGTTATATAATTCTTTTTTCAAAACAGATGAAACCATAAACTCCACTCAATTCCACCCCTCCCCGTGGCACTCCCAAAGTCAAAATAACTTAAACTATTTGGAATTCAGTTGTTCTATTGGTGATTACAATTAAAAAATAAAAATGATAAAATACTATTACTATAAATAATCATCAACTATTAAAGTGGTTGCTAATGGAGGCACAATTATATTTCTTTTATGTTCCTCCTTAAAATGAATTTTTGAATCACCAGGAAAAAAGGTGGTTTGACAATATCACTCCCTTAATATTCTTCATAAAGTCAAGGTAGCTATACTCAAGATCATGTAGTAAGGAGAACTGGTAAAAGTTGTCAACGAATTTGTAAAATTGCATTGAGTAAATTACCAAGTTACTTGTATGTGCTCAAATATTTAATAATTTTACTTATTGGAATATCAAGTTAATTAGAAAAGAAAAAATTCAACTCCCATCATGAAATTAGTGTTCAGCAAAATGTAATCAGTAAGTCAATGATGTGTCCATGATAAAGAAGGATTAATTGAACTCACTATGTGTAGTTGAATGACATAGTCTTGGTTTATCCAGGAAAGGAAAGGACTTTTAGGTAATACCAAAACTATCCAAACATTCATAGTTAGTGCAGGGCACTTAGCATTTAGGATTCTGTGAGGCACTTCAGTAAGAAAAATTAGACATGGCTATTTAGAATGAGAAGTACTTAATATTATAAATATTTAGAAAAGTAATTCCAATGATAAGGTGGCATTTTATGGTATGCTATTAGAGCATTCAGAGCAATTGAAGACATAATGGTTTAATTCTGCAGATTATTAGGAGGCTTCTTTTTTTTATGTCTGATAGATATGAGAGTTCTTTGGTTCTTTTCTGTATTATTTGGGATCTATATAATACAGAAAAATGACAACAGTAAGAATATTTCAGACAGAAAGATGATCATGCGTGTGTAGACATAGAGATCACTGAGCATCATGTATATAAACATTTAAGAAATAGGAAAATAAAATACCACCTTAGCTGAATAGCAGAGGGAGAAGTAGAGAAACGTAAACTGAGGCAAGAAGAGTAAGGGAATCATAACGCAGAGACTCTTCCCTGGAACATCAGGATATTGGCCTTTATACATTAAGGGAAACTACCGAAGGGCATGTCAGTCAAGGTTTGATCAGAGAAGCAGAATATTCATTATAGAGATTTGAGCTTCTGCAGTCATGGGGTGTCGGTAAGTGGTCTAAGTGAGACTCTTGCTTCTGTGATGCCTGATAGAGCCTGAAGTCAGCAGAGCAGACAACTGGGAGGGGAAGCTGGAGGTAACATGGAGGCAGCAAGAATAAACTGGAAACTGAGAGGACAAGCTGCACTCCATGAGACTGACCAGGAACGCTATCAGTCTCTCCTGCTCCAGTTTTCCACTTTGACAATGGAGGTGTCCAGCAACAGAAGCTGGCAGCCTTTATACTGGCCCAACAGACACCTGTCTCAGGAATGGAAGCAGCTAAAGGAAGAGATTCATGAAAGCTGAAGGAACTTGTATGTCTGGCTATGACCCCACACCAACCAGGAGCCAACAGAGAAGTTCAACACATATGAACTGCATTTTAGTCAGGGTTCTTCAGTGAAACAGAACCAAGAAGATGCATATATATGCATGGAAAGAGGTTTAGTGTGGAAATTGGCTCATGTGATTATGGAGCCTGAAAAGGGCCAAGATTTACAGTTAGCAAGATGGAGATGAAAAAGAGCTGATGGTACCATTTCAGTCCAAAGGCTGTCAGGCTAAAGGCCCAGTAAGAATCCTAAAGCAAGAAAAAAACTCAAAAAACAATATCCCAGGGAGGGCAATTAGTGGGAACACACCTACGGTGCATCTTAGCAGGGTACTGGTGAAACTTATTAAAGGTAGAGTATCAATGTCTTTATATAGTGATCATAAAAATTCCATGAAGGCTATTTGTAACAGAACGATGAAAATATTTCTGAATGTATATGAAGCACATTGTGCCCTATGATTGCACCAATGTACACAATTATGGTTCAATAAAATTATTTAAAAAATAAAATAAAAAAACAAAGAACATATGATTCTCTCAATTGATGTAGAAAAAGCTTCTAATAATATCTATTATCCCTTCGAGATCAGAACACTAAAGAAATTTGGTATAGAAGGAACATTTCTTAAACGGGTAGAGGCCATCTACAGCAAACCCACAGCCAATATCGTACTGAATGGAGTTAAATTGAAATCATTTATACTCAGATAAGGAACCAAGCAAGCTTGCCCATTTGTATCCATTGCTCTTTAATAGTGTAATGGAAGTTTTAACTATTGCAGTTAAGGAAGGAAAGGAGATCAAGTGTATCCATATAGGATCAGAAGAGATCAAACTTTCACACTTCACAGATGACATGATTGTATACATGGAAAACAAGAGGGATTATACTACAAAACTTTTAGAAGTGATAAAGTGTCTCAGGTTACAAAATCAACACTCATAAATTTATACCTTTTGTATATACCAACAGTAGCAAAGGTGAAAAAACAGTCAAGGACTCTATTCTGTTCACAGTAGTACCAAAGAAGATGAAACATTTGGGAGTTTACCTAACAAATGTAATTGATAAAGAGAACTATGAAACTCTAAGAACAGGAATAGCTGAAAATGTTAACATATGGAAAAATATACCATACTCATGGCTGGAAAGAATTAACATTGTTAAAATGTCCACGCAACCCAAAGCAATATACAATTTTAATGCAATTCCTATTAAAGCTCCATTGTCATACTTTAAAGATCTCAAAAAAATAATACATCATTTTATATGGAATCAGTAAAAACTTTGAATAGCCAAGACATTACTAAGAAACAAAAACAAAGCAGGAGGAATTATGCTACCAGACCTCAGACTATACTGCAAATAGATAGTGATCAAAATATCATGGTACTGACACAAAAACAGAGAGGTAGAAGTATGGAATGGAATAGAGAACTAAGAGATGAACCCAGCTATCTACCCTTATTTGATCTTTGACAAACCAATTAAAAATATTCAGTGGGGAAAAGATTCCCTATTTAACAAATGATGCTGGGTGAACTGGCTGGCGATATGTAGAGGACTGAAACTATATTCATACCTTTCACCATTAACTAAGGTAGACTCTCACTGGATTAGAGATTTAACCTTAAGACATGAAACTATAAAAATACGAGAAGAATGTGCAGGGACAACACTTGAAGGACCTGGGCTAATATTTTATGAGGAGGACTCCTCAGGCAATTTAAGCAACATCAAAAATACACTACTGGGAGCTGATCAAACTAAAAAGCTTCTGCACAGCCAAGAACACAGTACATAAAGCAAGAAGACAGCCCTAGGAATGGGAGAAGGTATTTGCAGGTTATGTCTCTGACAAAGGTTTAATAACCAGACTCCACAGAGAACTCAAATGTATTAGCAAGTAAAGAACAAGTGATCCCATTTCAGTGTAGGCAAAGGACTTGAAGAGAAACTTTTCTAAAGAAGACAGTGCACAGCCTACAGACATATGAAAAAATGCTCATCATCCTTAATCATCAGAAAAATGCAAATCAAAACTACTTTGAGCTATCATCTAACCCCAATAAGATTAGCCCACATCACAATATCCCCTAACCACTGATGTTGGTGTGGATGTGGAGAAAAGGGAACACTTCTACATTGCTGGTGGGAATGCAAACTAATACGTTCCTTTTGGAAAGATGTTTGGAGACTACTTAGAGATCTAAAAATAGACCTACCATTTGATCCTATAATTCCTCTACTAGGTATATATCCTGAAGAACAAAAATCACATTATAACAAAGATATTTGTACCAGAAATTTTATTGCAGCCCAATTCATAATTACTAAGTATGGAAAAAGCCCAAGTGCCCATTGACCCACGAATGGATTAATAAATTGTGGTATACGTATACTATGGAATATTATGGAGCCTTAAAGAAAGATGGCGACTTTACCTCTTTCATATTTACAAGGATGGAGCTGGAACATATACTTCTTAGAAAAGTATCTCAAGAATGGACAAAGAATTATACAATGTACTCAGCCTTTCTATGAAACTAATTTAAAGCTTTCATATGAATCCTATAACCCAATGATAGCACAAGAATATGGGGAAAGCGGCAAGGGAGGGGAAGGGAGAGGTGACGATGGGTGGAGGGAGGATAATTGGTGGAACCACACCTACGATACCTCTTAGAAGGGTACAGGTTACCCTTACTAAATGCAGAGTATGAATGTCTTAATGCAATAACTAAGAAAATGCCATGAAGGCAGTGTTAAACGGTTTGATGAAAATATATCAGATTGTATATGAAACCAGCACATTGTACCACATGATTGCATTAATGTACATAGTTATGATTTACTAAAAATTAAATAAATAAAATTGAGAAAATATACTATTATAAAGGGAAAATAACAAACATATTTAACTTATAAATGAGGATGCAATATCCTAAACAACACATTAAGAAGTTGACTTAAAAGTTAGTGTTTAAGTAATGTACTTTGGTCAAAATTAAATCCAATTTATGTGAGAATTAGTCACTATTTTCTTTTCTTTTCATTTTATTTCTTTTGCTTTCTCTCATCCCCTCCCTCCTTCTCTGTCAATCTCCCTTTCCCCCATGCCCCACTGTGTAATTAATTGTCATTAATTGTTCTCATATCAAAGTTGAATACATAGGATTCATACTTCTCCATTCCTGTGATGCTTCACTTAGAATAATGTGTTCTGTCTCCATCAAGGTTAGTACAGATGCTGCAAAATCTCCATTTTTTAATGGCTGAATAGTATTCCATGGTATACATATACCACAGCTTACCAATCCATTCTGGGTTTGAAGGACATTTAGGCTGTTTCCACATTTCAGTGATTGTAAATTGGGCTGCGATAAACAGTTTATTAAAAGTGTCTTTATAGTAAGAGGGTTTTTTTTTTTCCTTCTTGATTGATGCCCAGTATGGGATTGCAGGATCAAATGGGAGGTCTAGGTTGAGTTCTTTGAGGTTTCTCCATACTTTTTTCCAAAAAGTTTGTATTAGTTTGCTGTTCCACCAACAGTGTAAAAGTATACCTTTCTCTCCACCTCTGCGCCAGCATCTGCAGTTTTGAGATTTTGTGATATAATCCAGTCCTGCTGGTGTTAGATGATATCTCAGAGTGATTTTGATTTGCATTTCTCTAATAATTAGTGATGATGAGCATTTTTTCATGCATTTGCTAGCCATTAGTCTGTCTTCTTTAGAGAAGGGTTTGTTCATCTCTCTTCCCCATTGGTGAATGGGATTGTTGGTTTTTTGCTTGGGGATTAAGTTCTGTATACATCTTGATTATTAACCTTTTGTCTGATTCAAAATATGCTAATAGGGGTGGCGCCTGTGGCTCAAGGAGTAGGGTGCAAGCCCCATATGCCATAATTGGCATATTCAAACCCAGCCCCGGCCAAAAACTGAAAAAAAAAAAAAAAAAAAAAGCAAATACTCTTTCCCATTACGTAGGCTGTCTATGTGCTTTGGTTGTTGTCCCCTTAGCTGTGTAGAAGCTTTTCATTTTAATTAAATCTCATTTGTTTATTATTTCTGTTGTTGCTATTGCCATGACTTCCTCATAAAGTCTTTGCCCAGGCTGATATTGTCCAGTGTTTTTCCTATTCTTTATTTGAAAATTTTTATCATTTCATGCTTTAATTTAAGTCCTTTATCCATATTGTATCAAGTTTTGTGAGTGGAGAAAGCTGTGGGTCCAGTTTTAGTCTTTTACATGTGGATATCCAATTCTCTCAGCACCACTTATTGAATAGGGAGCCTTTTCTCCAGTGGATGCTCTTGTTTGGTTTATGGAAAATTAGATTGTTGTAAGTTGATGGTTTCATTTCCTGCTTCTCTATTCAGTTCCAAGTGTTTATGTCTCTATTTTTATGCCAGTACCATGCTGTCTCGACCACTATGCCCTTGTAATATGGTCTAAAATGTGGTATGGTGCTGCCCTCTGCTTTGCTTTTATTACTAAGAACTGCCTTAGCTATACTTGTTTTTTTCTGGTTCCATATGAAATGCAGAATCATTTTCTCCATGTCTTGAAAGTAGAAAGTTAGTGTTTTAATAGAGAGGGTGTTGAATTAGTAAATTGCTCTAGGAAGTATAGACATTTCAACAATGGTGATTCTTCCCAGCCATGAGCATGGTATGTTCTTCCATTTATTAATATCCTCTACTATTTTCTTTCTTAAGGTTTCATAATTTTCTTAATAGAGGTCCTTCATCTCTTTTGTTAGGTGTATTCCTAAGTATTTCATTTTCTTTGTGACTATGGTAAAGAAGTTGTGTCCTTTATTAAACTCTCATCTTGGCTGTTATTGGCATATACAAAGGCAACTGACTTGTGGACATTGATTTTATATCCTGAGACATTACTGTATTTTTTGAAGACTTCCAAGAGTCTTGTGGTTGAGTCTTTAGGGTTCTCAAAGTATAAGATGATATCATCAGCAAAGAGGGAGAGTTTAATCTCCTCTGCTCCAATTTGGCTGTCCTTTATTTTCTTGTCTTGTCTAATTGTATTGGCTAGAAATTACAACACTATGTTGAATAGTAATCATGACAGAGGACAACTTGGTCTGGTTCCAGTTCTAAGAAGAAAAGCTTTCAGTTTTATTCCATTCAATAAAATATTAGCTGTGGGTTTGTCATAGATAGTTTTAATCAGTTTAAGAAATGTGCTACCTACACCTATATTACTTTACATTCTAATTAGAAAAGGATGCTGGATTTTATTGAATGCTTTTTCTACATCTTTTGAGAGGATCATATAATCTCTGTTTGGGGTTCTGTTTATATGGTGAATAATGATTATGGACTTGCCTATATTAAATAAGCCTTGCATTCCTGGGATGGAACCTACTTGATCATGATGCATGACTTTATTTGTGTGTGTGCGTGTGGTTTATAGGAGAGATTTATTTGAGGAAATATTACAATATATAAAAAGTACATAAACTCTTAATATACAATCATACAGTGGTAGATTTGATACAATGGCATAAAAAAAAAAAAACTTTTACAATCCAGAACACACAGGCATGGCACAATTTGTTCACTAAGTCATTAGTTGATAAGCAAATGATGCATGACTTTTTTTTCACTTTTTTAAATTAAATCATAGCTGTGTACATTGGATACTTTTTCTTCCATTGTTGAGATACTTTGCTAAGAAGAATGTGTTCCAGCGCCATCCATGTTAATATGAAAGAGGTAAAGTCTCCATGTTTCTTTAAGGCTGCATAATATTGCATGGTATACATGTAGCACAATTTATTAATCCATTCATGGATTGATGGGCTCTTTGACTGCTTCCATGGCTTAGCATTTATGAACTGGGCTGCAACAAACATTCTGGTACAGATATCTTTGTTATAATGTGATTTTTGGTGTTCTGGGTGTATACCAAGTAAAGGAATTATAGGATCAAATGCCAGGTCTATTTTTAGATCTCTGAGTATTCTCCAACTGTCTTTCCAAAAGGAACATATTAGTTTATATTCCCACCAGCAATATAAAAGAGTTCCCTTTTCTCCACATCAACACCAACATCTCTGGTTTTGGGATTTTGTGATGTAGGCTAATCTTACTGGAGTTAGTTGATGTCTCAAGGTTGTTTTGATTTGCATTTCTCTAATGATTAAGGATAGTGAGCATTTTTCATGTGTCTGAGGCCATGTGCCTGTCTTCTTTAGAGAAGTTTCTTTTCAACTCCTTTGCCCATCCTGAGATGGGATCATTTGTTCTTTTCTTGCTACTGTTTGAGTCCTCTGTGAATTATGGTTATTAAACCTTTGTCAGAGGCATAACCTGCAAATATTTTCTCCCATTCTGAGGGCTTTTTGCTTGCTATATTTACTGTGTTCTTGGCCGTGCAGAAGGTTTTTAGTTTCATCAGGTACAAATAGTGATTTTTGATACTGCTTCAACTGCTTGGGGGGTCCTCCTCATAAAGTATTTGCTCACGTCATTTCTTTCAAGAGATTTTCCTGCACTTTCTTCTAGTATTTTTATAGTTCCAAGTCTTAAATTTAAATCTTTAATCCAGTGTGAGTCTATCTTCATTAGTGGTGAAAGGTATGAGTACAGTTTCAGTCATCTACAGGTCTCTAGCCAGTTCTCCCACCACCATTTGTTAAATAGGGAGTCTTTTCCCCACTGAATGTTTTTAACTGGCTTGTTGAAGATTAATTAGTGGTAAGTAACTGGGTGCATCTCTTGGTTCTCTATTCTGTTCTAAACATATACCTCTGTCTTTTTGTGCCAGTATCATGCTGTTTTGAACACTATCGATGTATAGTACAGTCTTAGGTCTAGTAGCGTGATTCCTCCTGCTTTGTTTTTATTTGTAAGTAATGTCTTGGCTATTCGATGTTTTTTTCTGATTCCATATAAAACTATGTATTATTTTTTTCAAGATCTAAAAAATATGATAATGGAGCTTTAATAGGAATTGCATTAAAATATTATATTGCTTTGGGTAGTATGGACATTTTAACAATGTTGATTCTTCCCAGCCATGAGCATGGTATTTTTTTCCATTTGTTGACATGTTCAGTGATTCCTTTTTTTAGAGTTTCATAGTTCTCCTTATAAAGATCTTTCACATCCTTTGTTAGGTGGACCCCCAAATATTTCACCTTCTTTGGCACTACTGTGAAAGGAATGGAGTCTTTGACTATGTTTTTGGCTTGGTTATTTTTGGTGTATATAAAGGCTACAGATTTATGAGTGCTGATTTTGTAGCCTGAGACACTACTGTATTCCTTGATCACTTCTAAATGTTTTGTAGTGGATCCCTGGTGTTTTCCAGATATACAATCATATCATCTGGGAAGAATGAAAGTTTGATCTCTTCTGACCCTATGTGGATACCCTTGATCACATTTTCTTCCTTAATTGCAATGGCTAAAACTTCCATTACAGTGTTAAAGAGCAATGGGGACAATGGGCAATATTGCCTGGTTCCTGATCTAAGTGGGGATGGTTTCAATTTAACTCCATTAAATACAATATTGGCTGTGGGTTTGCTGTAGATGGCTTCTATCAGTTGAAGAAATGTCCCTTCGAAAACAAATTTCTTAAGTGTTCTGATCATGAAGGGATGCTGGATATTATCAAAAGCTTTTTCTGTGTCAATTGAGAGAATAATATGGTCCTTATTTTTTATTTTGTTCATGTGCTGTATTACATTTATAGATTTACCTATATTGAACCAGACTTGAGATCCTGGGATAAAGTCCAATTGGTCATGATGTATCATTTGTTTGATCTTGTTGCTGGATTCTGTTTGCTAGGATGTTATTGAATATTTTTGCATTAATATTCATTAGTGATATTGGTCTATAATTCTCTTTTCTTGAGGGGGGGTCATTCCTTGATTTAGGAATCAAGGTGATGTTTGCTTCATAGAATGTATTGGGTAGTATTCCTTGTTTTTCTATGTTTTGGAAAAGGTTGAGTAATATACGTACTAGTTCTTCTTTAAAAGTTTGGTAGAATTCCAACATGAAGCCATCTGGTCCAGAGCTTTTCTTTTTAGGGAGGGTTTGTATAGTTGATGCTATTTCAGAACTTGATATAAGCCTGTTCAACATTTTCATTTCCTTCTGGCTAAGTTTTAGAAGGTGGTGTGCTTCCATGTATTGGTTAATTTCCTTCAGATATTCATATTTCTGGGAGTAAAGTTTCTTGTAATATTCATTAAAGATTTTTTGAATTTCTGAGGGGTGTGTTGTTATTTCATCTTTACCATTTCTGATTGATAAGAATAGATATTTTACTCATTTTTTCGTGGTGAGTTTAGCCAAAGGTTTATCTATTTTATTGACCTTTTCAAAAAACAACTTTTTGATTTATTGATTTGTTGTATAATTCTTTTATTTTGAATTTCATTTAATGCTGCTCTAATTTTGATTATTTCTTTCCATCTGCTGGGTTTGGGATTGGAATTTTCTTCCTTTTCCAGTTGTTTAAGATGTACCATTAAGTTGTTAACTTTCTCTCTTTTTGTTCTCTGGAGGAAGGCTTGTCATGCTACAAATTTCCCTCTAAGGACTGCCTCTGAAGTATCCCAGAGGTTCTGATAGTTCGTGTCTTCATTGTCATTTTGTTCCAAAAATTTGGAAATTTCCTGCTTTTAATCTCATCAATGAGCCATCTGTCCTTCCGCATGAGGTTGTTAACTTCCAAGCTTTGTCTGAGTATGCAGATTCTTATTATTGAGTTCAACTTTTATTCCATGATGGTCTAAGAAGATGCAAGGAATAACTTTTATTTTTTAAAATTTCCTGAGTTTAGACTTGTGACCTAAGATGTGATGGATTTTGGAGTATGATCCATGGGATGATGACAAGAATGTGTATTCAGTTTGGTAGGATGAAATGTTCTATAGATGTCAGTTAAATCCAAATGTTGGATGGTTAAGTTTAAATTAAAATTTCTTTCCTTAGCTTCTTTTTGGAGGATCTGTCCAACACAGCTAAACGAGTATTAAATCTTTGACTACTATGAAGCTGGAAGAAGTCAATTAGCTCATGTCTGTTAGAGTTTCTCTTATAAATTGAGGCGCCTTCTGGTTGGGTGCATAAATATTAATAATTGAAATCTCATAATATTGAGTATCACCTTTAAGAAATATAAAGTGTCCATTCTTATCCTTCCTAATGTTGGTTGGTTTAAAGCCTATTGTATCTGCGAGTAAGATGCAACACCTGCTTTTTTCTGTTTTCCATTTGCCTGGAATATAGATAATCTTTCCTTCACCTTGAGTCTATATTTATCTTTTAAGGTAAAATGAGATTCTTCTATGCAGCAGATATCTGGCCTGGCCTGATTTTTTGTATGCAGTCAGCCAACCTTTGCCTCTTTAGAGGACAACTTAAGCCATTCACATTAATTGAGAATAATGATAAGTCTTTCAAAATTCCAGTGGGCATTTTTGAGCCTTTCTCCATTGTGGAAGTTGGAATTTGAATGAAAGTTTCTGAGTGAGTTTACTTTTGTGGTGCAGGTTTACGCTGGCCATTATGGAGCATAGGTATGAGGATACCCAGGAGAGCTGGTTTAGTTATGGCAAATTTCTTCAACATGTGGATGTCATTAAAGTATTTAATTTCTCCATCATAAATGAAATTCAGTTTCGCTGGATATAGGATCCTGGGTTGGAAGTTATTTTATTTTAGGAGATTAAAAGTCGATGACCATCTTCTTCTTGCTTGAAAGGTTTGAGCAGAGAGATAATCAGTTATTCTAATATTATTCCCCTTATAAATTATAGTTTTCTTGCATCTGGCTGCTTTCAGAATCTTTTCCTTCATTTTAACTTTAGTGAAGTTGACTTTGATGTGCCTGGGGGATGTCTTATTCGGGTTGCATCCTGCTGGGGTTCTGAAACTGTCTGCTATCTGAATTTCAGAGTCTCTTGGCATGTCTGGAAAGTTCTCTTTAATAGACTCAAGAAGGAGGAACTCTGTCTTGTGAAGCCAGTTCATCGCTTTCAGGTATCCCTATAAGATGAATATTGCTTTTCTTTGAATTATCCCAGAGTTCTCTGAGAGAATGATCCATTTTTGCCTTCCATTTCTCTTCCTCTTTGAGCATTTGGGAGCATTCAAATACTCTCTCTTCAATGTCACAAATCCTTTCTCCTGCTTGCTCCATTCTGTTACTGAGGGATTCTACTGTATTTCTCAGATCTTTGAGGGCTGCAACTTCTTGTCTCAATGTGTTAAAATCTTTGGACATTTTGTCTTTGAATTGGTTGAATACTTGGTTGAATTCTTGATACATCTTTTGGATTACTGCTTTAAATTCTAGTTCCATCTTTTCCTCCATTCTATTGATCTTATTTGCTATCTAGATTCTAAATTCGATTTCTGACAACTCAGCCATTTGTTTATGCATGGGATCTTGTGCTGTCTGCCTTATCATTCTTTGGGGAAGTTGATCTACTCTGAATATTCATATTGCCAGAATTTTTCCATTGATCTCACCTCATGATTATTTTATGCTGTTGTCTCTGGCCGTCTTCAGGGTTTGAGAGGTGTCTCTCCAAAATTTGACCTGGTCAGGATCACTCTAATATTCCTGGATATTTATAGGAATTGACGTTATGTAGCTCCTCTGTGGCTGCCCCAGCTAAGGAGTTTTGTCTGTGGAAGCAGCTCTGTAGTGGAGCGTGGCACACACAGATCCAGCAGAAAGGCTGGGGAAGGTGCACACGGTTCTCGGATGCCTGGCGCCAGGTGACTTTGGCAAAGCGAGTCTGTAGCTCCAGCAGTCTCTGGCCGGGAGAAGGGTTCCGCTCAGAGGTAGGGAGGGCACCAGAGGGAGGGTGTGAGCTCACTTTTTTCCCTAGACCCTGGCCAGATGTGCAGGTCTGGCATGGAGGCAGGGACTACTGGGGGGTAGGACGTGTGTTGTGCGGCTCCCAAAGCCCCTTGCAAGGGCAGTGCTGGCGGGGAAGAGCTTGGGTGCCTGGGCATCCCGTCCCACTGGGGGTTCATGCCCCCTTGATGGAGTCTCTGGTGGGGGATGGTCCTGCCTGCCCAGGCAGCCCAGCTCTCTGAGGGGTCACGTGTGCTCAGCTGAGACTCTGGGGTTGGGTGGTGCAGCCTGCCTGGGTGGCCCAGCCTGCTGGCGGGTGGCACACTTGGTGGAGTCTTTGGCAGCAGGTGGGACCGCCTGCCCAGGAGACCCTGCCTGCTAGGGGTTCATCAGAGCTTGGCGGTGTCTCTGGTGGTGTGCAGTGCCTGCTGCCTGGGTGGCCCTGCCCACTGGGGGTTTGCATCTCTGCAGAGTCTCTGGCAGCTGACGGTGCCACCTGCCCAGGCGGCCCAGCCCACTGGGGGCTCATGCACTCTTGGCGAGTCTCTGGTGTCTGGCGGTCCCTCCTGCCCAGGCGCCCCGCCTGCTGTGAGGTTGCTGGCACTTGTCTGAGCCTCTGTCTGCATGGGTGTTTGGGGGGGAAGCTCGCTGAAACCCCCAGAGTCTCTTGTGGGGTATGGCACTTGGTCCGGCCAACAAGGAGGGGGGACGTTGCTAGAGAACCACCTCTCATGGTCTCAGCAGGGGATAGACTTGTGGTTCATCAGATAAAGGAGTGAAGGGAGCACTGGAAGTTCAGAATAGCAGGGAAAACTTTAGTTCAATTTTTCTGCCTAGCAAGGGAGCATTCAGAGACACAGCAGGGTCTCTCAGGGGAAGCAGTCCCCACTTTCTTCGGCATTCTCCCGTAGGGTGAGACAAGAAGTCCACAGTTCACTGCTTGTCTGTAGAAAACCCGCAAGAGGAAACAAAGAGTAAAAAGAGAAGAAACAAAAAAAAAAAAAAAAACAAGAGAGACCACAGCTTTCTTGAGGGAGGGGACAGGTAGTTTTCCTTTTAGGTGAATTTTGTACCTGGAGTTTTCTTTCTTGGAGTCACAGCTTGCCTCAGCAGAGGTGACCAGTAGTTACCACTTCTCTCTTGGCTGGGCTCCCAGTCTTCTGCTTAATTGGGCATTTTCTGGATGTCATCCTTCCCTTTGGATAGGAGACTCTTACGGAAGCGGCTTCCAGTCGCCCATCTTGCCCCTCCCCCAGATGTATGACTTTTTTGATGATAACCTGTAATCTATTGGCTACGATTTTGTTGAGAATTTTTGCATGTATTTTCATTTGTGAATTTTTTCCAAAAATTCTCCTTTTTAGTTGGGTCTTTTCTTGTTTTTTTTTTTTTTTTTTTTTAATCAGGCTGATGTTTGCTTCATAGAATGTGTTGGGTAAGATTCCTTCATCCTCAATTTTTTGGAATAATTTCTGCAGTACAGGAATAAGCTCTTTGAATGCTTGATAGAATTCTGGTGTGATGCTGTCCAGTCCAAGGCATTTTTTTGTTGGGAGTTTTTTTATTGTTTCTTTGATCTCAGTGCCTGAAATTAGGAAGTCTATTTCATTTGGGCTATGTCTAGGGAGAGGGTGTGATTCCAAATATTGATCTATTTCCTTCACGTTGTCAAATTTCTGGGCAGAAAGTTTCTGGTAGTTTTCAGAATGATCTCTTGTATCTCTGTGGCATCAGTTGTTATTTCCCCTTGATCATTTCTAATTGAGATTGAGAGACATTTTACTTTTTTATTTCTAGTTAGTCTGGCCAATGGTTTATCTGTTTTATTTATTTTTTCAAAAACCAACTCCTTGTTTCATTAATCTTCTTCTTCTTCTTCTTCTTCTTTTTTTTTTTGTTTTTGGTAAGACAGAATTTATTCACAGAAAAGAATACAGAAAACACTAAGGCTCCCGGTAGAGGGAGAGAATTCTAGTGGGGAGAGAGAAGCTCTCTCCATTTCTCTCCCAGTCTTTCCCCATCTTCTCCTTTAGGCCTTTAGTCTCAGGGTATATATAGGTGTATGGGTTCTTTGGCCAGGAAACGAATGAATACAGTACCTTCCACCAGGGGCAAGGTGAATGAATGTATCAATGAATGGATACAGTCCTTTCATGGAATTGAGGCCTAGGAAATTCACAAGAAATTGACCTAGGCATAGGAGATGGGGGTTCCACATTTAGTGCTAAGTGTGAAGTGAAGGAGACACCAAGGCACAGGTGTCTCCTCAGCAGTTGTCCAGCCTTTTTGAGAATTGGAGCCTCTGGTGGAGGTTGGAGGTCTCCTTCCTTGCCTGTCATCCAGCCCACTGGCTGTTCAGCTGGCTGCCACACCACCAACACTGCCAAGGAGGAGGCAGAAGGTCCGCCAGCACCACTGAGCTGGCTAGGGCTCCAATTGTCCTGCATCAATTCTCCCTCTCTGAGTAGAAACTCCAACTGCTCTTAGGGAAAAGGGGCAAAGACTCGATCTAACTGCTTCCTGCTGAATTGGGCGAAGATAGAAGGGGGCAGTTGGGGTTTCTCCAGAGGAGAGTGATACAGGGGTTCATGGACTGGAACCATCTTTATTGCGTGTGGCTTGATGACCTATGTATATACCCTGAGACTAAAGGCCTAAAGGAGGAGATGGGGAAAGACTGGGAGAGAAACGGAGAGAGCTTCTCTCTCCCCACTAGAATTCTCTCCCTCTAACAGATGCCTTAATGTTTTCTGTATTCTTTTCTTTCTTTTCTGTGAATAAATTCTGTCTTACAAAAATAAAAAAAAAAAAATAAATAAAATAAATTGAAGTCACATCATGGTTCTGGGGTGGTGTGTCACTCAGTAATAGATTACTGATGCAGATGGCTGGCAGGCAGTTGGCTCAGAGGTCTGGAGCTCAGAAGGATCTGGTTGGGAGGCCTAGATCAAGACATCCTTTAGCAAGGAAGAAGCACACGAATTCATTTGAATGGATGATGTTACCAGAGAAATAAAGTACATTGAGAAAGAAAGAAGAAAACAAAAGAGCCTATAGTAGCATGTTTAATAACAATACTGAAGGGACCAGGAAGAAAGAAAGAAACATTTGCAAGGGGACTAGATAATGTGATTCAGTGACATCTGAGTGATGATGTCCAGGAAGCCAAGATTGAGAGTATTTCAGAAAGGAGAGTGTTGTCCAGAGTTCAGTACTATGGAGGGAGAACAAATAAGACAAGACCGAAAACATGTTCTTTGGATTTAGCAAGAATGAGTTTTCCTTGTTGGCCAAAGCAGATCCCTGGAATTGGGAGCTAGGGAGTGATGGGGGCAGAAGCCATATTGCAGGGGCATAAGGAGGGAAGCAAAGATGAGAGGGATGTCAGAGCCTGTGCTGCTTTACCACATCACAGGCTCTTTCTCCGTATGGTTTGTGCATAGACAATTCTTTTTTTTACAACTTAATAACTGTAAAACAATTACATCGTGTCATTACTGTGTTGTTGGGTTTGGGGGGTCTGTCATTATAGCAATCGTTTTAAAACCCATATTGTTTATTGCTCTTGCAATTAAAATAGTTCATCATCTAAAATAGTACCCAGTATACAGTGTTCATTGGTACCTTTTTATTTCTTTAGAAAGACAGTCTCAGTTTAAAACTTATAAACTCTTAATGCTTCTGCACCAGAGGAAGAGTTTGATTTTGCCAGAGATGTCTGGGGAACGTTATTCTGGTCATACCCAGTTCATGTACTGGCTTGATTTGTCAGGGCTCTTATCCCAGTCACCCTCCTGGGAGGTTGGTATGAGACTCTGCTTTTCCACATGGAGTCAAAGCCTCCTTGGCAACATGAATGAGCTGGTAGGGGGTAGTGGTGAGAAAATCTCTCTGGTCAACCCCAAAGTAGATCCCACTTACAACTGTCTGATTTGTCTCCTCTGAGTCTCTCTTTCCACTTCTTTTCAGGGCAGGTCTCACCCCATTTTCTTCATTGTTTACTTGCAGTTTCCTTGCCATAAATATGGAAGCAAATACTGTGAAAAAGATGGGATTACCAGTAAGACCTTTATTTTATTTATTTATTTATTTATTTATTTATTTATTTATTTAGAGACAGAGTCTTACTTTATTACCCTGGATAGAGTGCCATGGCGTCTCAGCTCACAGCAACCTCCAACTCCTGGGTTTAGGCGATTCTCTTACCTCAGCCTCCCAAGTAGCTGGGACTACAGGCACTTTCCATGACACCTGGCTATTTTTTTTGTTGCAGTTTGTCCAAGACCCGGTTTGAATCCACCACCCTCGGTATATGGGGCCGGTACCCCTACCCCCTGAGCCACGGGTGCCACCCCAAATAAAGCCTTTAAATGAAGAGTTTATATTTCCAAGAACTTGAAAGTTATATTTCACATGCCACTTGAAATGAGGCTATACACACAGACAAAACACAATTTACAGATTCAGAAGAGCACTTGCAGTGTGCATTTTAAACTCTTGTTGCATACATGGGCTGTACTGTCAGTGGAATATTTTTTATAAATCCTATAGTTACCTTGTAAATATCATCATAGAATATATTATATTTCAAAGTATTCTTTTATTACTTGTAAACATTTAAAAGGTACAGTATCTTAAAAATCTGTTTTGGCATTTCTTTTCTTTTCTTTGAGACAGAGTCTCACTCTGTTGCCCCAGGATAGATAGTTGCATCAGCCTAGCTCACAGCAACCTCAAACTCCTGGGTTCAAGTGATCCTCCTGTCTCAGCCTCCCCATTAGCCTGTGACAATGCCTGGCTAATTTTTCTATTGTTAGTAGAAATGGGGTCTCTTTCTTATTCAGTCTGAACTCCAGCTTCTGAGCTCAAGTAATTCTTTTGCCTCGGCCTCTCAGAGTACAAGAATTATAGGCATGAGCCATTGTACCTGGCCTGTTTTGGCATTTTTTTTTCATTTTGTCCTTGGTGCTTCTTAGCATCTGAGAAAGGCTGCTTCGGGCAGCAATTTTGACCTTCTGGGGAGGGAACTATCCGTGTAGAGGGATAATCTGGTGAATGTTCAGAGGGGTTTGGAAAAGTCATAGCAAAACCATTACATACCGAGCATTGTACTAGGGACTTTCACATGCTACATTTACTCATGTAGAATTGCAGAGTAAAGCCTGGGACCACGATCTTTGGGGATGTTGTCTGAGCTGTCATCGGAAAGGAAAACTTCAGGATGTGAGACTTAAAAACAGCTTGTGATGGGGTTTGGGGTGGGGGAGATGGAGAAAGATCTTGGCAAACATATTCCACATAAATCACTTGTGTCATCCTCATTCATGTAGGTTTTGTGACTCTTTCCCCGGATTCATGTGGTTGGCAGATGGACGCAAAATGTCTTTTAGCCTCAAGAGAGGCTCTCCCAGGCACATGTGAATCATGGCTGTGTCATACATAAAGCCAGGTTTCAGAAGGTTTCTGCTGTGTTTATGTACACATGTGTATGTGTGTGCACATGTGTGTGCATATGTGTTTTTGTGTGCATGCCCTTTTGGTGAATGTGCCATTAGTTCAAATATGATTTCCAACTGGGCAGATTTCACGTGCTTTTTTAATGTGGCCAAAGTGAATATGTTTTTAGAAATGAAAATTAGAGCGTGTTCCAAAAATTCTTTGCTTCTACCATCAGGGAGAGTAGTACTTTTATTTATAATAATTTCAGGTCCCCAGATACCTTCAATAATATTAATGAGCAAACAAAAAAATTAAGTACTAGATGATTGCATTATGTATTACTTCATAGAGGACTTTATTTCTCTTACCTGTGAAAAATAAAAACTTCTTTTTCTAAATCATGATTTACTCTAATTCTTTTCTAAGAATTACTTAAAAGGATTGTCCTTGCCTAGGCAGTAATTCAAAAAGGTCTTGTGACTTAGTCTCAATGATACAAAGAAAAATATATAAGAATCAAATTCATTGAATTTGTTTATATTTATTATTATGGAAATAGTAATCAGCAATGACTAGAAAAATGTCTATTATTTATTGAGCCTTTACAAGATGCCAGATTACTTTCATATGTTCATTTCCTTATTTATATTTAAAACAATTCTGTAAGTGTGCTATAGAGAGTTGTCTGTGCTGATTGTGGCACCCTGTTGCTGCACCAATAAAAGCAGCTGGGAACACAGATTAAAAGTACAAATGCCTGCAACAGGGGGGCTTTATACTCCAGGGAGTGCCTGAGCAACCTCTGCCATGGCCTTTTATTGAGGCACTACACAACAGGTTTGGGGGCCCACATGCTGGAGCTACATGCTTAATGATCACTATGTGCTTTTTCTCCCGGGCTCAACGTCCACCCTGCTGCACCACGAATGTCCAATGTATAACACCTGCTTGAAACAAGTGCCTGATCTTAACTCATTAACACATGCAGCTGCTTGAGGGCTTGTCTCTGGGCAGCCAGACATCTCCATGCGGGCTAGGAGATTGTCCCACTCCCAGCACCTTCTTCAAGAATTGGTGACTGCTTCCACAGCTTGGTACACAGTCTCCTACAGAGGGTCAAAGATGTTAGGTAATTGTTACAAGGACATGGAGGCTGTGGATGGCAGCATTATGAGGATGGAACTAATTTTCATTGAAACTTATGAAAGTTTCAGCTGCCCCTCAAAGTGATGGCAACAACCGAGAACCAAGAATGGCACTCAGTCCTGCTAGGAAGGCAACTGTGTCATTTGATACTATGCTTACCCAAAGAATCATTTGTTGAGTATCTTCTTTTCTATAGTCACTAGGACAAATATGGAATTTAGAGATCAAAGATGATGTGGCCTTGCCCTCAAGGGACCTATAACAAATGCAGAAGACTAATCAAAATACTAATGAATATGATGCAGAATTTTAGATGCTGCGAAAGAGATACTGACAAGGCACTGTTGGAGCCTGAAACAGACCCTAGTGTCTGTGTGTGTATTTATGTGTGTATTGGTGAGAACATAAAGAACCTTCCAGACAAGAGGATAGCATGTGCAAAGTCAAGGGGGTAAGAGCATATAGCTTACATGAGAAAGAGCAAATTGTTTGATTTAACTAGAAAATAGTGGTCATGAGTGGCAAAGTTATGAGATATAAGAATAAAAGTCCTTAGGAATGGTAAAATTAGAAATCCTACTTTTGGAAGTGATCATAATATTTCAAAATTGCTTTGATATGGTAGATATTTTCCTTCTGTTTTGGGGTAGCTATCTTTTATAGGAACACTGTAATAGGCATATTATTTCCCCAAAGAAGAAATGTAGTTAGTACAAATATAGATGGTAAAAGTAGGTCTTACTGGTAATCAAAGTGAAGAAAGAAAAGATTAACCCCACCCCACCCCCACCAAAAATCCAATATTGATTAGAACAAGATGGGATAAGCGTATTTGTATTTTGCTGATTGGTCCGTAAATTGGTTCAACATTATTGTATTGCTATACATGTGATATTTTAAATATTTATGGTGTGATTCAGTAAAACTAGCTTTGGAACTCTATAACAAGCAAGTTATCATAAATATTTACTGCAGAATTTCGTTAAAATTCTGCCACAATACATCACTTTGATTCAGCATTAAAATGTATCATCATTAAAAATGTTTTTGAATAATATTTAAGATTCATTTAATATAATTCTAGCTGAAAAAATAGAATACTAAAACTTTGTATACACACACATACACACACACACACACACATATATATATACACACACACACATTACTCTCCCTGTAAAATTACAAATTAAAAATGTACTCTGACAAAAAATACTGGGAAGAAATCTATAGGATGTTAAGGGTAGTGGTTTTTTTTGGATGGTAGAACTGTGGATAATTTTTTCTTTCTATTTTTATGCATGTTTTTAACTTTAAAAATAAAATTTTGTCATTTTTAATTTTTAATGTTTAAAACTAAAAATTACAAATGAGAATTAAAATCACTAAATGTTTTTGTGAATGAGCTAGAAAAGATACACAATGTAGTTTAATTTTATTTTGTTTTCTGATAGAGTTAAATTTTTATTCTCAAATCTACAACTGGGCAGCAGATGAATAATTTTTTTTTTGTTAAACAGTATTAGCAAGATTTACTATGGGATAGTTCTGCTAAACTGAAATGAGATATTCTCCCCCACAGCCATTTGTATTTTTGACAGTATGGAAAGACAGAAATCATGAAAAATTACAGTCTACAAATTACTATGTATTGCAGGGTCCATTCAATAGTATGACATTTTATTTTGTGAACTGTATCTCCCAGGGCACAACACACCACAACTGGTCTCACATCAGATATGACCTTCTTGTATAGTCATTTTCTATTCCAGTCAGTGGGTTTTCCACAAGCTCACCAGTTCTAAGTTTCACAGGTAGAACATTGTATTCCTCTGAGCCATTTAATTTTTTAAGTTAATTTCTGTGTAGTTAGTCATTACCGTTCAACTCATAGTCACTTTTCTAGTGTCTAGGTCATTCTGTCAGAAGCCTTATTTCCTACAGACCTTTAAGCAAGCCTCATGGATATCCCACTGTAGTAAATAGAGTCTGTCTCCTACCCAGCTTCTGGTAAAGTAAATCAGGTATGTGTCAAGTTTGCCTGAAAGTAAGTTGACAAATAATTTTACTAAAGACTTTTAGAAAGCCAGTAGTAAAATCTCACTTACTCTAAGTGTTGAGAGGCACATTATTAGATGTGGTTGATTCAAATTTCTTTAGGACAGAAAAAGTAACAACAGAATGAGTATTCCAATAAGAAGGAATCACTGATTATATTCTTGGATTAAAAAAAATATATAGTCTTAGCACAGAAGTGGCTGCCTAGTAAATTTTAAAGTGGAGTCTGAGGTAAATTTTTTGAATTGCTATTATTTGCCTGGTGTTCTCCTGGAGATACGTAGGTGCTGATCACACCTTCTCCCCTCACCACCCATCTCCCCTTCCCTTATTCTAGAGACCTCTTTTAGATTTCATCTCAAATGCAACTTAGTAGATCTATTCCTAGACTCCTGCTAGTAACATACCTTCTCTTCTTTTGCATCACCTGCCCATACTGACCCAACCCCTCTCTATCTGATTACTTGGCATTATTTTCCTTTTATTTTGGATGTCATCTATTTCCTTATACATTAATCACCTGTCACTCCCCACACGCTGTAATGTCTGCCTTGTATGAGTCACTGAAACCTAGAAGCCAGGGAGTTATTTTTGAATCTTCCTTTTGACTCTCTCTTTCAGCTCTTTTTCTGACTTATCAGTTGGTCTCAACTGTTCAAATTCCAAATGTGTCCTGCACTCATTTACCTCTTTCAGTGATCTTTGCCGTCATTCTAGTCAAGACCACCTGTGAGGTCCACTGAGCTGTAGCAGCCCCCTGCCGGCTGCCCACTGGGACTGTACCTCTTCTAGAGCCCATTCCACCCAAAGGAGCTAGACCCGTAAGTCACGTTTTTCTTTGCTTTGCTTGGACAGGGCCTGCCATGTGTGGCTTCTCCATCGTATCAACTGAATGAATAAACAGTAAGAAAGAAATGACCAGAGAAAGAAAATGGACAGAAAGCTTCCCTCAGTTATATGCTACAGAAAAGATTAGTGACAATTGACAAAGGTCACACTGCTACTACATGTCAGATTTAAAACTAAAATCCAATTTTTCTGAGATAGTAGAAAACAAGTTGCCATGTCTCCCTGAACACATTTTTCTTTTAAAGACAGTGTTCTGCTCTGTCACCCTGGTTGGAGTGCAGTGGCATGATGGTAGCTCACTGCAACTTTGAGCTCCTAGGCTTGGGTGATCCTCATGCCTTCGCTTCTGTGTGTCTGTGACTATAGGCATGTAGCACCATGCCTGGCTGATTTATTAAAGATTTTTTGTGGAAGTGAATCTTGGTTGCCCAGGCTGGTCTCAGACTCCCGGCCTCAAGCAATCCTCTCACCTTGACCTCCCTAACTGCTGGCATCATGCCATATCTCTTCTCATTCCCTATGAATTGGTAGAGCACATGTTTCATTTTACTTTCACAATCATTTTTAATTTTGATTGGAAAATTGGTACATATATAATGTTGAAACTATTAAATTACTGATGAGAAATAAAGGAGTAATTTATAAAACTGCCATGCATAAAATTTTTACTTTCATCTTTGTAATTTCCTTCATTGTTACATCTTTTACCATAAGCATGCATTTATTTTTATAACCAGGAGACATATAAAGTTATACCACATATAGATGTATAAAGAATTTCATACTGGGAAATAACTGCTTGTGATACTTTCAATGTACTATAATTTATTCTAATATTTTGTAGAGTTCATTTTAAATTCATATGATATGAGTTTACACAGTATGTGGATAGATATTTTAGCAAATGCTAATTTTAGGTTTTAAGAAAGTAGACTTCATAATTTTAAACATGGTCCATACAACTAATAAATATAAGACATTTGGCACTCTACTTCTAATCCTTGAATTTTTATAGCAACTGTTTTTAAGAACTGCAAGATGTTCACAGATTTTTAGAAACCTAATTATTTCTTAGAAAAATCCTTTGGAAAAGAAAAATAAACTTTACATCCTTCTTATGAAAAATGGCAACATATAACTCTATATCTTTAAAAGACAGTAGGGCGGTACCTGTGGTTCATTGAGTAGGGCGCCGGCCCCATATACCAAAGATGGCGGGTTCAAACCTGGCCTCTGCTGAACTGCAAAACAGAAAAATAGCCGGGCATTGTGGCGGGCGCCTGTAGTCCCATCTACTCGGGAGGCTAAGGCAAGAGAATCGCCTAAGCCCAGGAGTTGGAGGTTGCTGTGAACTGTGTGATGCCACGGCACTCTACTGAGGGTGGTAAAGTGAGACTCTGTCTCTACAAAAAAGAAAAAAAAAAGACACACACACATATAAACTATTTGACATTTTTCTGAAGATTTTCTGTATGGAAGTTATCTTTGGATATATGTATACAGCTCTGAAGTAATTTACATATTTCCTTAATGGTCTTTATGTATGTTGGCAGAATCACTTATGTGAAATTTGTTTAATTATTCTGACATTTATTATTACGATAGGCATCTTTACCTAATACAAAGAATACCAAAATTATCCTTTCATTTTTTAGATTTCAGAATATTTGGGGGGGGAACCCATGTTTTTTACGTACTCTGTCAGCCCAGAATGAATCAAAGCTATATGTGTAAGAGTACCCTTCACCCAGATAGTGTGTATGTACCTAATAGCTGTGAATTTACCTATTCCTTCCACTCCCTCAGCTTCATTGAAATTTACTTCCATATGTGCGCTTAATGTGGTGATTGATTAGTTTTTTTTTCTTTTTTATTTTTTTAGACAGGGTCTTTCTCTGTCACCCTGGGTAGGGGCATCATCATAGCTCATAGCAACCTCTATCTCCTGGGCTCAAGGGATCCTCTTGTCTTAGCCTCTCAAGTAGCTGGGACTACAGGTGCCTGACAGGATGCCTGGCTGGGATTTTCTTTTCCTACTTTTTTAGTAGTAGAGTCTGGGTCTCACTCTTGCTCAGACTGGTCTCAAACGCATAAGCTCAACCAATCCACCTGCCTCAGCCTTCCAGAGTGCTAGGATTTTAGGTCTGAGCTACTGCTCCTGGCCAATTGATTAGTTCTAATTTGGTATTGAACACATGTATTATTTGTTTCTCCATTCTTGCGATGTTTCACTTACAAGAATGGTTCCTGTTCCCTCTGGATTGTCCAAAAAGATAACAGATCACCATTTTGTTATACTGAGTACTATTCCATAGTACACACATACTGTATTTTATTAATCCATTCATATATTGTTTGGCACTTGAGTTGGTTCCACGTCTTTGTGGTTGTGAATTGTGCTGTTACATATATTTGAGTACAGGTGTCCCTTTTATTTATTTATTTATTATTTTTTTTTTTCAGGTTTCCCTTTTATAAAATGATCTTTCTCCCTCTGGGTATACACCCAGCAGTTGGATTGTTGGGAAAATGTTATTTCTTTACAATTTTCCATAAAGGTTGCTCTTGTTTGCAGTCCCACCAACAGTGTGTAAGAGTTCCTTTCTCTTCACATCCACGCTAGTATCTGTTGTGTCTAGACTTTTTAATATAAGTTTAATACAAGTCATTGTATTAAACATTGACATGAGACATTGAAGTTAGGTCTTACATAGCTCATTGTGGTTTTGATTTGCACTTCCCTAATGATTAGAAATGTCAAGCATTTTTTCATGAGTTCGTTTGCCATTAGTATATTGGGAGACTGTGTTGAAAGGAATCTAGCCACTTCTGGCTGGGTGGTTTGCCCAGAAGCATTGCTTAGGGGGCACAGAGAGGTAGCAGGAGACTCCAGGAGCCAAAGAAGAGGTCGGGAGCAATAGAGAACTGAAGCAGAAGGATGGTGCTTGCATGTTGGTAGAGGCTGGCTTGTTAGGCGGTTTTCAGGCAGAGGTCTTTTTTTCAGACTTGGGGACTTGGAGTTACCTTGGGAGAGCTTGGGAGAGCGCATGATCTTGACCAGTGTCCAGGGGCCAGGACTGAGCCACTGGGTGGAGTGGAACTCTCCTCTAGGCTGCTGGCTGGGTGCAGCTGCCTGGGAGAGCTGCCTTGCAGGATTTGCCTGCAGGGTCCTATTGTGAGGTCAGTTCTGGCGCATGTCCTGAGCTAGTCAGCCACCCATGGAGAGACTTGAGCCAAAAAAACCCTTTCCTGGGTATGGCACTGCATGACCAAGGAATACGGTTTGGAAAGGTCTAGGCATGTCTGTTAAGTAGGCTGATGAGAGCTTCAGCCTCCCAACTCTGTGGAAAGTGAGGGCAAAGACATCAGGAAGATGGGAACAAGTCTCCTCAGCAAGATAGAGGCTTTCAGCCCCCATCTTATACAGCTGTATCAGCATCATGATTACCATCTCATACTCCAGAATGTCACCTGTTGTCCAGGCGATATATGGAATATATATATATATATAGATAGATAGATATGTATTTTTCCTTTTTTAAAAATTTTGTTTCAACTTTTTTTCCCCTAGAGTTTTGTTTCTTGTATTTATAATTTTTCATTGTCTCTTTCTTCAATACTGAGAGCTCCATTTTTGCTACAGTTTTCTGTTATTCTTTTTTTCTAATTATTTTCCCTTAAGGTTTTTTGATTTGTTTTGGTTTATTATATTTTTGTACTTTCTTTGATAATAAGGGCTGCATCTTTGCTACAGTTTTCCTACCTCTTTTATTCTTAATTTCCTTTCGATTTCTCTCCTTTTCTCTCCTTTTTGTAAAAATTTTTGTACTTATGTTTCTCACATAAATTTCTCAAACTACAACTAAGATATACCCCCCTTTTAGATAATATTTTATTTTCAATTTTTCCTATATACTTTTGTTATTACTATTTTTTTTTTCTGATCTGTTTATTCTTTGCCAATCTGTATTCCATTTATGGGACAGAGCCTCACTCTGTGGTCTGGGCTGGGTGCCACAACATTGGCCTGTCACAAGAGGGCCTTGATCCCCTGGGCTAGTGAATCCTTTTAGCTTAGGCCTTTGGAAAGTTGCTATTGGTAGGTCCCCACTGCAACATACTGCTTTTTTTTTTTTTTTTATTTCTTCTCTATTTGGTTGAGGTGGAGTCCTACTTGCTCAGGCTGCTAAGGAGTTGCAAGCCTGCAGAGACCCACCCAGCCCAGCTTCTCCAAAACACATTATCATGAACTTGTCCAAAATCAAGACAAAAGAGAAAATTCTGTAAGCAGTCAGGAGTAAGTACCAATTGACCTACAGGGGCAGATCCATCAGGATGGCAATGGACTTCTCAAATAAAACTTTTTAAGCCAAAATAGAATGGTTACCTATAACCTTCTTAAACAAAACAATTTTTATCTCAGAATTCTATATCCTCCTAAGCTAAGCTTTAAAATTGATGGAGAAATCAAATCTTTACTGATATGCAAACATTGAAAGTTTGCCACAATAAGACCAGCTCTATAGGAAATATTTAAACCTATTCTACATACTAACCATCACAATGGACCACCAGCAATGTAAATACCCAGAAACTAAAGAATGAAACCTAGCCTCCACAATGATGCAAAGGATAAAATTAAGCAATGGACTTTCATAAAATAAGATGAATAGAAATCCACCACACTTATCAATTATCTCTATATATGTTAATGACTTGAATTTCCCACTAAGAGACATAGGCTGATTGATTGGATGAAAAAAAGCACAAGCCATCCATATGCTGTCTCTAGGAAACACATGTAACCTTGAAGGAGAAACAAGATTCAGGGTGAAGGGATGGAAATCAATATTTCAGGCACATGGAAATCATAAGAAAAGAGGAGGTCACAATCTTATTTTCAGATACAAGTGAATTTAAAGCAACTAAAGTAAAAAAAGACAAAGAAGGACATTTCATACTGGTCAAGGGAACAACACAAGGAGAGGACATTTTAATTCTAAATATTTATGCACCCAACTTAAACGCTCCAAGATTTATGAAACAGACCATAATTGATTTGAGCAATATGATGTAACACCATAATAGCAGGAGACCTTAACACACCTCTTGCAGAGCTGGAAAGATTCTCTAAACAGAAATGAAACAAAGATACAGGGGACCTAAATGTGACTCTAGAATAACTGTGCTTAATAGATATATACAGAACATATCATCCAGAAGCTAAGGAATGTACATTCTTCTCATCAGCCCGTGGAACATTCTCCAAAATAGATCATATCTTAGGACACAAATTGAACGTCAACAAAATCAAAAGAATTGAAATTATACCTTGTATATTCTCAGACCATAAGGCTATAAAGGTAGAATTCAACTCCAACAAAAATTTCATCTCACACAAAGGCATGGAAACTAAGCAACTGTATGCTGAGTGACAGTTGAGTTGAAGAAGAGATAAAGGACAAAATCATCAGCTTCCTTGAGCATAACATCAGTGATGACACAAGCCACCAAAACCTAGGGGACACTGCAAAAGCAGTACTAAGAGGCAAATATATCACATAAGATGCCTATATCTGAAAAACAGAAAAAGAGTATATCAACAACCTCAAATAACTTCTTTGAAAAATTTCTTTTTATGTCTTTTGCCCACTTTTTAATGGGATCATTTGGTTTGATTTGCTTGAGTGCTTTGTAAAGTCTTGTAGCTAGTCCTTTATCGAAGGTATAGTATGCAAATATTTCCTCCCATTCTATGTGTTGTCTATTTGCTCTTTTGATTGTATCTTTGACTTGCAGAAGCTTTTTACCTTGAGCAGGTCCCATTTATTTATTTTTATTGTTGCTCTGATTGCTTTTGGAGTTTTCTTCATGAATTCTTTGCTTAGACTGATATCTGTAAGAGTTTTTACAACATTTTCTTTTAGGATTATTATAGTTTCACCTTAAATTTAAGTCTTTTATCCATCATGAGTTAATTTTTGTGAGTGATGAGAGGTACAGATCCTGTTCCATTCTTTTACATGTGCCTATCTGGTTTTCCCAGC
>CAUYON010137769.1:0-41481 GCA_963573935.1 Arctocebus calabarensis | reverse complement strand
AGTTCCCATTGAAATACTGGTAAGTTTGTTGATTTAACTTTATTTGTTCTTCATTTTAAATATCGTATTTGTTCCTGTTTTATTTTTTTACTTCAAAATAAGATATGTGGAGTGTGCATAGGAATTTGTTCATAGTTTTTTTTTAAACTATAGTCCAGCCTGCCAACAGTCTGAGGGACACTGAACTGGCCCCCTGTTTAAAAAGTCTGAGGACCCCTCCCTGGTATATAACATGCCCCTGGGTGAGGGGCTCTTCTACAAATGGAACTTTACCCTGGAGGTGAGGAAAATATAACCTAAAGATTGTACTCTCGTATTAATTTGAAAAAAATAAAAATACATTCCATTCAAAAAAAGAGATAAGACGATTTGCTTGCTTCATGATACTACAATATCAACATTCAAGAAATTCAATGCTCATCAGCATTATAATTCATAGGGAACACAAATATTTAAAATTGCAGAGGCACAGAAGATTGTATCGCAGAAATTAAAATATGAAAGGCAAAAGCAAAGACAATTCTTTCAAGCAGGAATAAGATCTGCAAATGATGCCACTGAAGCAACTTGCAAAGTAGATTGTATACTTGGGGGAAAGGGAAGCCATTTAGTGATGGAAAAATTGTGTAAGAGGCTCGGCGCCTGTGGCTCAGCAGGCTAAGGTGCCAGCCATGTACACCTGAGCTGGCAGGTTCGAATCCAGCCCGGGCCTGCCAAACAACAATGACAGCTGCAACCAAAAAATGTCCGGGCGTGTGGTGGGCACCTGTAGTCCCAGCAACTTTGGAGGCAGAGGCAAGAGACTCGCTTGAGCCCAGGAATTGGAGGTTGCTGTGAGCTGTGATGCCATGGCACTCTATCCAGAGTGACAGCTTGAGGCTCCATCTCAAAAAAAAAAAAAAACAGAAAGAAAGAAAAATTGTGTAAGAATGCAGCTGGGCATGGTGGCTCATGCCTGTAATCTTAGCATTTTGGAAGGCTGAGGTGGGCAGATTGCTTGAGCTCAGGAGTTTGAAACCATCCTGAGCAAGAGTGAGACCCTCTCTCTTCTAAAAATAGAAGAACTAACCAGGTACTGTAGTGGGCACCTGTAGTCCCAACTACTTGGGAGGCTGAGGCAAGAGGATGATTGCTTCAGCCCAAGAGTTTGAGGTTGCTGTGAGCTATGACACCACAGCACTCTACCCAAGGTGACAGAGTGAAACTATGTCTCAATAATAATAATAAAATAAGAAAAAAAGGAAAAAGAAATTTTGAAAGAATGTATTGTCCAAGTTGTAGGATGCTTAGACCCCAATAACATTTCTAAGTATTATACAAACAAGTGCCTCTTTCAAGGCAAACCCTAACTGATTGACAGCATGAATTATCCTTCAACATAACAGAAAAACTTTGTACTTTAAAGGAAATTATTTATTATTCAATTGTTTTGGGTGAATCAACTGATACTACTGATTTGGTGCAGGTTTATGCTTCATTTGGGTCAGAAGAGATTTTCTTTGTTCTGAAGATTTACTTGTTTTAGGCATTCTTGCAAACAGAACACAGGGAATAGTACGTAGACATCTTCAACAACTTTCGAGATAAATGTGAAGTTTGACTGTATATTTATTGTTTGCACAGATGGTGAACCTTCTGTGACAGGAAAACATGAAGGGTTTAATTGCATAGATTAAAAAGAAGTATTAACAGATCCAGATGCTCTCATTTCTTTTCATTATATCTTGCATCAGCACAATCTCTGTGCTAAAGCTACTATGTTACGTGACACTATGCAACAAGTTATAAGTATTGTTACTATGTTCATGCAATTGCAACAGGGCATCTTAGTCTTGTAACATGCTAAAGTTGAAGCATGTTACATTAGCTACTGATGAGCTATTCACTATGGATTTGCCATGTCATTCTAAGTCTGTTGGCTATTGCCAGAACAGTTATTAGCCAAAATTTTATCTCTGTCAGAAAAGATAGTTAAATTTAATGATGAACAGAATCAACAATGTGAATTATTGGAAGATTTCTGTAGGAATGTATCAATTCTGTGTGATACCCATGTCAAGTCGAGTTGACTTGAATATTTCTTTGCAATGTAAAACTAAGTCTGTGTGTGGTATATGTGGCAAAAAAGCTATCTTTTTTTCAAAACACTTATTATTCTTTTTTTAAATTAAATCATAGCTGTGTACATTAATGCATTTATGGGGTACTATGTGCTGGTTTTACATACAATTTGAAATACTTACACCAAACTGGTTAACATAGCTTTCACCGCACTTTCTTAAATATTATATGAAGACATTTATACTCTACACTTATGTACCTTTGTAACATGCACCATAGGTGTGGTCCTACAATTACCCTCCCTCCGCCCATTCTCCCCTACCCCTCCTCTTCTCTCTTCATCTTGGGCTGTAGTTGGGTTATAGTTTTCATATGAAAATGTGGGTGATTATATATTGGTTTCATAGTAGAGCTGAGTATATTGGATACTTTTTCTTCCTTTCTTGAGATACTTTACTAAGAAGAATATGTTCCAGCTCCATCCATGTAAACATAAAAGAGGTAAAGTCTCCATCTTTTTAAGGCTGCATAATATTCCCAAAATGCTTATTCTTCAAAAGGAAATTTTGGATGAACATTTTCCCAGTTAGCAAAGGTATTGGTGAGCCAGATGACCTGGGAGTAATTTGAAGAATATGCCTGCAGACCGGCTAACTGGAGAATACATTGACGGTTCACTGACTTTGAGAATCATGACTTCATACCCAAATTATTATGTCGGCCTCACCTAGTTGATATCGCCAAAGCTCTTAAAGAACTGCAGATGGAATTGATTGAGCTCTCAGTAGATGACATTTTCAAGTCATTGTTTGATGCTAAGAAAGATCCAGTTGAAATATGGGGGAAAAGGCAGGAAAATACCAATGTCTTCAGCAACATGCCTGAAAAATGCTTTCTTACTTTCCAACTATTTATGGCTGCAAGTCTACATTCTCCTCCCTAACCCAAATCAAGATGCCCTTAGGGTCACAACTGACTGATCCCCTTCTAGAGGGCCAGCTGAAACCGTGGACCTCTACGCCGCAGCCAAATATCCAAATGCTTTCCCACAGAAAGCCGATGAAAAAAGTCATTAAAAGGTTAGTTAACTTTAAAGTTAACAAATACATTTCATTTTTTGAAATTATGAAGCATCTATGAGTTAAAGATTTTCAAAATTATGTACATTTTTAAGTATATCTAATCTAAGTACATTTAATTCAAGTACATCTACTCGAATACACCCTTATTTGATTTCATGTTGAATGCAGCCTTCCAACATGAAAATGGCTCCACCCCGGACCCATTCACTTTAAGTTTCTTCACCTTTCCTCCAAAACGGCCCTGGGTGCTGGTGCACTGTAACACCAGCAGCTTTCTCTCAGCCACATTCCTTCCAGAGCATGAGTACCTTCTCCCCCAGATACGATCCCTGCCTCCGGGGCGTGTGGTGGAGTTCCACTTGCTTGCAGCTGCCCATGTCCAGGCGTCTTTCCCTACCTTCTCCTAACAAATTCTCCTTTAGCATAATGCAAGTACAAGTTGGCTCTATCAGGGGTAGAACCCAAATGTCCTAACACTGTAATTGGGTAAATGAGGTGAAAGCTATGTTGATTAGTAGCATGTAAGCACTCCAGTTTGTATAAAAAATCAACACATCGAATCCCTTAATGGCATAAATGTATGTATGATCTATGTACAAATGACTTAATAAAAAAAAAAAGAATTAGAATTAAAAAAATAAAAAATATATCAACAAACTATTTGTCTGCATTATTCTTTGGTTTCTTGACTTTCTCAGCATTCGGGGGCCACTTTGCATGCATACCCCTTTCACGGAAGGAGGTGGTCATCAGCAATGGTTGTTGCTCAGGCCCCCTGCTAATCTATCTCCCTTACCTGTCTGTTAGTGCCTGTCTGACGTGGACACAGGTCAGTTAAGTCGCCTGCCTTGTCTTTGCCTCCTTCTCAGCGAGGCAGTGTGCTCCCCAACACTACATCCATGAGATTTGACAGTTTCACTAGATGGACACTGTTTGAGGTTTTATATTTGTTATTAAATTCTATATATGTTTAGGATTATAATTCCCATCTATAAACATATTTTTTTCTCATTTTTTATCTCCAATATATTCGTGATCCCTCCCAGTTTTGTGTCACCTCAATATCTGATCAAGATAACCTTTCATCCAAGTCATTAGTAAAAGTGTTGGCTGTGGCAGTAGATTTGATGACGAGCATTCAATATGTTGTGCAAACCTGTATATCGTCATGATAAGATGTCCATAGTACATTGAAAACTGAAAAAAAATCATCAAATACTGTGCATTTTTTACAGCATTGTTGTCACAAATGTGCTGGGCCTATAAAAACAGAAAAAGGCCTGCAAAGAGACACGTCCCAAAATCACATCAGTGATCATCTGAGTGGTCAGGCTACTAGTGATGGTTCATTTTCTTTCTAATACTTGTATGTATCCTCTAAAAAATAATTTAATGGGCATGGATTGCTTTTATAAACAGGGTCCAACAAAGAATTTTGTGGGTTTTTTCATAGTTCAAAAGAATAAAGATCATAGAGAGTCCTACGGTCTCTTAAGACTTTCTGTCTTAAGAAAGGGAGGTGGCACCTGTGGCTCAGCGAGTAGGGTGCCAACCCCATATACCGAGGGCTGCGGGTTCAAACCCGGCCCCGGCCGAACTGCATCAAAAATTAGTCGGGCGTTGTGGCGGGCGCCTGTAGTCCCAGCTACTCGGGAGGCTGAGGCAAGAGAATCGCCTAAGCCCGGGAGCTGGAGGTTGCTGTGAGCTGTGACTCCATAGCACTCTACCGAGGGCGATAGAGTGAGACTCTGTCTCCACAAAAAAAAGACTTTCTGCCAGATTCAATAGAGTAGTTCTCAGATTGCCCTGTTGCACAGAATTACTGCAAGAGATTTAAAAAAATATTCTCCCCCAGGAGAATCACCAGGTGATACTGAAACTGTCAATCCCTGGCCAGCAGCAGGTGCAGTCACCAACCTTCAGGTCCCCGACCAGTCCTGGTCTCCGGACCACTAGGAGCCAGGCTGCACAGCAGGAGGCCACATGGGCTGGTGAAGCTTCCTCCGTAGTTACAGCTGCCTGAGCTCTGCCTCCTGTCTGTCAGCAGCAGCATTAGATTCTCTCGGGAGGGGGAACCCGACTATAAACTGCCCATGTCAGGGATCCAGGCGGCATGCGCCTATGAGCATCTAATGCCTGATGAGCTGAGGTAGATGTAATGTTCTTGAATCACTCCCAAACCATCACCCCCCACTCCCATCCATGGAAAAATTCTCTTGTATGGTGCCAAAAAAGGTTAAGAACTGCTGAGGTAGAAGAGAGAGCCATTTAGTTACCTATGAACACACCTGATTCCTTTGCCTCTTACTAGCAGTGGGAACTCCAGTTACTCAAGCTTACAGAAAACAAAACAAAACTTTTTCTTTTTCTGCTGAGCTGCAACCTGGATCTTAACATCAGTCTTGAAGGATGATGGTGAGGCTTAAACAGAGGAACGTTTGCAATCCGCCTTGGCTGGGGATTGATAGTGCTGGTCTTCATAACGTGGAGCCATGGTTCTCAGCCACAGCACCCCTCTGCCCCCTTTGCAATTCTTCTAGCCCAAGAAGAACACATGGCTTTAGTATGAATATCGCTATCACTGCCAATTTGTGAAAAGCATTGTGTGATATTCTCCATACAACAAAGTGATACACCCTGGATTGTTTAAACTCTCTGCCTCGTGGGTGTACCTTTCCTATTATCAAAATCCTCCCCTAATATGCACATAAGCCTGGAAGAAAAGTATTTGCAATTGTGCATAAAGCAATCTGCTAGGTGAAGTATGATCTTCACTCCCCCCAAAACTTAAAGCTGAGTGGAAAGGATGAATCAGTAAAATACCAGTTTTTCACATACTAACATTTTAGGGGAATTTGAGTTGCCTTGAATAGCTCACCTGGCAAGGAAGGAGAGAGTAAAACAGCGTATCTTGTGTTTTAAAATCCGTTTGCAATCGGAGCGGGATGTTTTTAAAACTGTTCTTATGGTGAGTTATCAGTTGTATAGAGTATGGTCCAAATCATGTCAGAAAGGCTGAGATCAAAAGTCCGAGCCCCGCAGAGGCAGGGAGCTGGGAGGCATGGTCTGCGGGGCTTTGTTTCCAGGGGTGCAGACGTGACTGCTCCGCAGGGGACACTGACCGATGACACTCAGCCAAGTTCCTCCCATGCTCTCTACATGTGCCAGTGCCAGGCCACACTCCTGCCCCCAGAGCTGGGTGGCATATGTGAGCCATGGAAAATTTGACCCCAGGGCTAAGCTATGGAAGGGTCGTGCAGTGGGCTGCATCTTTTCAAAAAAGAACCAATGGATCTCAGCTTCACTTTCTTTCTCTAGAGTCCAAAATTCATTCAATAACCCCATTATCCTCATAGTCTGTAGAGCAGGGATCCTCAAACTATGGCCCGTGGGCCACGTGCCTTGGTGTGAATTGTATTTATTCCTGTTTTGTTTTTTACTTTAAAATAAATATGTGCAGTGTGCATAGGAATTTGTTCATAGTTTTTTTTTTAACTATAGTCCGGCCCTCCAATGGTCTGAGGGACAGTGAATTGGCCCCCTGTTTAAAAAGTTTGAGGATGCCTGCTGTGGAGGCTTGAGGGATAATGGTTGGAATAAATATTTTCCTTCCAGAATACTGGCCATGCACTAACCTTGTAGAAATCAGGGTAGAGTCTATCTAGCCTCTCAATCTTATTTACCTCCTCTTTTTTAAAGGAGAAATTATCCTAGTTGAACCTATGTCATCCAAGGGGTTTCTAATGATTTGTGATTCTCAAAAAAGCGTATGTAAATTATGATTTCTAGTTGGTCATGAGTTATTTAAATTTAAAATGTGATCTATGTAGTTATCTCTGAAATAGGATCATTTGTAACTCACATGACTATGATTAGAGCAAACATAAAATTTTTCTTTTCTTTTCTTTTCTTTTTTTTTTTTTTGAGACAGAGTCTCACTATTTTGTCCTTGGTAGAGTGCTGTGGCATCACAGCTCACAGCAACCTCAAACTCTTGGGCTTAAGCGATTCTCTTGCCTCCGCCTCCCAAGCTGGGTCTACAGGTGCCCACCACAACACCTGGCTATTTTTTTGTTGCAGTTGTTGTTTAGCAGGCCTGGGCTGGGTTTGAACCCTCCAGCCTTGGTGTATGTGGCCAGTACCATAACCACTGTGTTATGGGCGCCGAGCCATAAACATAAAATTTTCCTATGCAAGGCTTTTAACTGTACAATTTTGAAACTTTAAATTAATTAGATTTTACTTTTGTCATCATTATTATTTCAGTTCCAATTCTTTCTTCCTCTTTGGGTTTACCGTTTGTGGCCATTAGATGGCACTGTCCATTTCAAATATGCAAAGAGCTTGCAACGCTGGGCTGTGCAGAAGAGTAACGTGCATTAACGTTATTATACAAGCTATTGTTTTGATGAGGGTAGAAACATTTTATTTTTCATATAGAACTTGCTTATGATACAGTTTATTAAGCACAAATCCAGAATGCAGTTCCACAGTCCCATATGAAACCTACTTTGAGTAGAAAAACAGGTCCTTTCTATGGGACAAAGAAAAATGCTTCTCAAACTTGGATTTGGACGTGAGTCTCCTGCATTAAATAACAGAGTATAAGCCCTTCACCTCCCCTTCAGAGCATTCTGTTGTGTTCTAGCGATAATGCCGAACTTGCATTAGTCCAGCCGTATTCGCTCATTTGGAGGTCCGTTTCACTAGAAGCATTCACTTACAAGTAAGGTGCAAGTTCATTTACACATTATCGGAGGTGCTAACTTTAACTCTGGAAAAGAATAAAATTAATTGGTTTTCATAGGGATCAACCCCAGGAGCTAGCTTATGACTCCCACCTTTACCAGCTAATGGAAGGTGATGTCACCGAAGCTTCATCCCCCGCGGAGCTTGCACCCCAGTCTCTCCAGAGCCCCGCCTGACACCTGCGTCCCCTCCTTCCACAGTGTCCCTGGGCCTTCTCACCTGTGCCCAGGACCCCAGTTACCCTCCGGCTGTTGCTGTCTCCCTGTATCTCCAGCCCTGTATCCTTTCCTCCCCTTTGGATGCCTCAGGCTGATTCGCTGATTAATTGACAAGAGTCGAACTCTATCACCCAGACTGGAGGACAGCGGTGTCATCGTAGCTCCTGTAAGGTAGCAGTCGACTCAATCGAGTCGCAAAGCCGCACATAGAACAATAGCTAAAGTTTATTTGGTGCCTCCCCGAAGACTGCTGAGACTCAGTAGGCATCAGAGCAAGAGTGTTCAGCTTTCAAAGGCTTTCGGCAGGTGGAAGGGGGGGTACTTTGGTGGGCTGGTGACTGTTGTCAGGCACAGTTCCAGCTAGCTCCCCCCGAGATCGTTCTGTCCATTTAGGGTTTAGCCCCCCTGGAATCGTTGCGCTCTACCTCTTGCCTCTTCTGGCTTGTTCCGAGAAGGAGGTGGTTTCAGCAGAGGTCACTGAGCAGGCAGGATAGAGCCCCTTATGCTCAAAATGGACTGACCTGTGCTTGCTCCGCTTTGGAGTCCCTCCGACCAACCTATTAGCTCACAGCAACCTCAAACTCCTGGGCTCAAGCAATCCTCCTGCTTGAGTAGCTGGGACTACAGGTGCCCGCCACCATGCCCTGCAAATTTTTCTATTTTCTGTGGAGATACGGGGTCTCACTCTTGCTCAGGCTGGTCTTGAACTCTTGGCCTCCCTCCTCCCACCTCAGCCTCCCAAGTGCTAGGATTACAAGTGTGAGCCACACTTAGATAATTTTGAGATAGGGTTTGACTATGTTGCCCAGGTTGGTGTTGAACTCTTGGCCTCCATGGATCCTGCCTTGGCATTCCAAAGTGCTGAGATTATAGGCATGGGCCTCCAGGCCCACTATTGGCCATTATCCTTTGAGGGTACAAAGAGCCAGGTTACACTGCTTGCATTTGTTAGGTAAAGTTCCTCTTACAATTGTGTCCTGTCCCCAAGAGGTGCATCACACACCGTCACTCCCGACCCCCTCCCTCCTTCCCTCTCTTCACTGCCCCATTCTCTCATCCCCACCAGCATCAAAACTGAGTATATGGGATTCTTGCCTCTCCGTTCTTGTGATACTTTACTAAGAAGAACGTGTTCCACCTCCATCCAGGTTAGTACGAAAGATGTCAAGTCACCATAAAAGCAAACAAACAAATAAAAGAAAGAAGTGCGAGCCACCATGGCAGCCCAGGCACCTGTAAACTTAACTCATCTGAAATGGAATTCACCAGGCTCCACTCCAAACTAGTGTTCCCTCTCTCAGGCATGCGGCTGCCCCTGGCAGGGATCTGCGGGTTGGCCTTGATCCTGTCTTGCTCTCATCACCTACCACCTGCTGACACCGGGTCTGCCATCCTACATCCCAGCCGGAGTCCAAGTGCCCTGCTTCCCGACATTCACTCTGCCACTGTCCTCCTGGACGAGGACTGACTCGCCTTCTCCTGTTCTTGGTCCCCCTCAACCCATTTTTGATGCTGTAGTTAGAGTGATGCAGGCGGGATCCCATCCGGCTCCGGCTTGAAGCCCTCGGTAGGCTCTCTTGGGACAGATCCAGACTCCTCAGCAGGACCGCGGGCCCTGGGGCCTTTCTACCTCCCGGGCCTTGTCTCTCTGGCCTGAGAGGCGGGCAGTCTTTTCGGCACTTCAGAGCAGCGGCGCCTTCTCTGGCTTGCAGCCTCTGAGCACCCTGTCCCCTCCGTCTGAGATTCCTTCCTTTCCAACTTATCGCCTGAGTAACTCCTGCATTCCCACTGCCCAAGGCCAGGGACCCTCCCACTGCCCCTCTCACTGGAGGTTCCCAGAGGCTGTTGGAGCCCTTGTCACAGTCCTCGTCACACTTTGTTATTCTGTCTGCCCCTCAGACTGCAAGGGACAAATTTCCTCTCCATATCTCCCCTGCAGGCATGTTTAACACACATGAGGTCGGTGGCCGAGGACTGCCTGTGGCAGCAGTGAAGACCTGGCAGGCACGGCGGCTCCAGCTCGCTCTCCATAACCCAGGTCAGTCGTCTGCCAGCTCACGCAGGCAGGCCGAGTCCTTCCCACTGACGACCACCGTGGCCCCCTGAAAATTGCTAGTCACAGCATGAAGGTTCTGCTGAAATTGCACAAGGCCCTCCAGGGGACTCTCTGCTGCTGGCGGGTGGAAGCAGTGTCCCCTCAGGTACACCCGCAGTGTTTGCAGACAGGCAGACTCTCCCGCCTGCAGGCATCCTGCAGTAAATTGTGGTTGAGACAGAGCAACATTTTCACCAGAATGGGGGTTAAGGCCTTGTTTTGTTTTCACCTCTAATGCCTTCAGTGGCAGTGTTTTTTAAAAAATTTACTGAGAACTTTGAGGTTTAAAACCTCAAACATTTTCTTGGTGAAAAGTTTTCAAGCTATTTTGAATAATTTTTGAGGGAGGTAAGAAATGTGCGTGCATGTCCCGACTCACGTTGCCTTCCTCCTCTAACCACTCTGTGAACTCACTTCCTTCAGAGTTGTTAATTTTTTCCGTAATATATATATATTGCTTGAGCACATCCACACCCAACACTGTTAGAAGCATTTTATATGCATTAACTCATTTAGTCCTCAAAATAACCCTTTTGAGGGAGGAGCCATTAATTATTGTCATTCCTGTTTTGGTGACGAGAAAACTGCGGTGACTTGCTGCAGAGAAGAGTAGTGACGTGCCCAGGGAGGGGGAGTGTTCAGGATGTGGAACCCAGAGGTCCAGCGGCAGATCACGACCCCTTATGTGGCACATGATAGAGGAAGCTGGACAGTGAAATGCCCTTTTTCTTTATCTGAATTGAGGGTACTAGCATCCGTTTAATAAAGCTTGTCATACAGACCTGTCTCAACATGAAGACATCTGTCAGTGAGTAGTTTGTTAATGAAATTGCCCTTCATTCCTGCTTCTCGCTACAGCATCCTTGTTCTAAAATCTTTCAGTAAATTTGCAACGTTGTGCCTTTGAGGTTTTCAAACCCACCTTCTTTCTCATCTCCTATGACACCTTTTTTCTTTGGTGACAGGGTCTCACTCTATTGACTGGGCTAGAGTGAGGTGGCATCATCATAGCTCACTGCAATCTCATACTAATGAGCTCAAGCCATCCTCCTGCCTCAGCCTCCCAGTAAGAAGGAGTACAGGTGAGTACCACCATGCTTGGCTAACTTTTCAGTTTTTTATAGAGATGGGGTCTCATTACATTGTTCAAGCTGATCTGGAGCGCCTGAATTCAAGTGATCCTCCTGCCTCCCAAAGTGTTAGGATTACATATGTGAGCCACTGTGCCCTGCCTCACTCAGTTCAGGGATTTATATATATTTAAGTACATCTCCCTCCCCTTTTAGAAAATGATTATATTTCAAAAATCTTCTTCCCACATGTAACTTTTCCTTCTTGTAACTCAAAGTCTGTGTATATGTTTAAGGTCTTGTTTCCCTGCTTTACTTTATCTTGTAATATAGTTTTCTTTTCTTTTCTTTCTTTCTCTATTTTTTTTGTTTTGTTTTTGAGACAGAGTCTCACTTTGTCACCCTCAGTAGAGTGCTGTGGTGTCATAGCTCACAGCAACCTCAAACTCTTAGGCTTGAGTGATCCCCTTGCCTCAGCCTCCCGAGTTGCTAGAACTACAGGTGCCCGCCACAACACTTGGCTACTTTTAGAGACAGGATCTCACTCTTGGTCAGGCTGGTCTCCAACTCATGAGCTCAGGCAATCCACCTGCGTTGGCCTCCCAGAGTGCCGGGATTGCAGGCGTGAGCCACCACACCTGGGCTAATCTTACCTTTTCTTAAATCTTGAGGTTTATTCTGTTAGGCTATTAAATTATTAGCACATCCTCTTGATCTTGTTGGACCTCATTATTTATTAAGGCAGTTCTATTTCAATCTTGTCTCTGGTCCTGAGGCCCGGCCCCGTCTCCAGAGCTCGGTACTCACTCTAAGTGTGGCTTCTTTGCGGTTCCAGTTGAAGGCACCGTTGCCTGCTCAGGTCTGTGCACTTTGCGGGGCCAGCTCTGCACAGCCTGTGAGGTCTCGGTCCCGCTCTCAGCATCAGTTCTCAGCTAAACCTCAGGATGTTCCCCTGTGCAGGGGCTGCCGGGCAGCTTCGTTAAGTCTTCTTTGTCCTGTTCTTCTGCACAGCTCCTTCCTTTCTGGTGCCCTACCTGACAAATTACAGGAATGACAGCCGCTTTCAGCTTGTATCTGGATCTCTGCGGCTCAGCAAGACCACCGTTTTTCCTTGGATTCCACTTCCTTTCAGAGCAGTTGGTGTCCCCAGGGAGCAGGCTGAAGAGGATGTGCAGACCACTTGGTGCTTCCTCTCTCTCAAGGATCACAGTCCTGCAGTGTTTATTGTGGAATGCCTGGAATCAATTACTTCACGTACTTCTAGCTGTTTTGATGGGAGGAAAGGCTAGCACCGGCCATCATTCTGTACAGTCAGAAGTGGATATTCTCATACGTATGTTTTTGTGTAATATGCATACCAAATAAAGTACTAAAATACACAAGAATTGGATATTCTCATACATATGTTTTTGTGTAATATGTATACCAGATAAAGTACTAAAATACACAATCAGATTTTTCCTTTTTTCAAATATCTTTCTTTCATTTCTTTGTGGGGCTACTGTTCTGGATGATTACTATGTATTTATAATGTACGATCAATACTCATTAGTTTGTTGAAGTTCATTTAAATTCTTATAATTAACATTTCCAAATTGTAATGGTTAATAATTAGCATGAACATACATCTGCAAGACTCATTACCATGTTTATCAAACATTGAAAAGCCTGTTTTCAAGAGTTTAATGAAAAATATGGGTAAGGTAAAGTAGGTTGTAATATGCTTCTGTTTTTAAACGTGGGCTACAATAAAATTACAAGACGATAACACCATCTCTACAACTTTTGTTCACTGGCAAAAAAGTGAACTTGCAATTTTCTTAAAAACAACAAAAATAAACTGGTTATAACGTAACTGGCACATCAAAGAAAATTCCAGGAACAAACTTGCCCAACAGTGTATTTTTGAGAAAGCTGATGCTAATCATCCATGGCACCATAATTTGTGTGTTTTACCTATTGTTTGACAAAGCATATCAAGGCAATGTAAGTGGTGATCTTGCTTTTATAAGTTGATCAGGATAAGGTCTGCTGAGTCAGTAGTTTACCTGAGAATAGGTTCTGCACTAGGACCTCTGGTCCCGCATGCTGAAGACCCAAAGAACAGATAATAAATAATCAGGCAAATGCTCAACTTCTCATTTGTAAAATAAAAGTTTGGTCTAGAGTTCTGTAGCTTCTCTTCAAACAGACTCATCCTTCCTGTGTTTTTATTTTTACTTGTGGGCCCATCTTCTTATTATGACTATATTTTTGTCTTATAAAAGATTAATTTCATACCTGCATATTCATCTCAAAGTAATGATTGCCATATTCACATTTCTAGGTGATTATAACAATCTTCCAATAATTGCAAATAGCAACAAAAAACAAACATGCAATTAAATGTCAGATAATTTTAAGACTTAAAATGTAACAATTTCCCCATAAATACAATTCACTCAGTCTGTGATTGCTGTTATGAAAATAGACCCAAACCAAGAGAAATAGCTTAAACATTTACATGGAAATTTAGGCGCTGGAATGGTATCTCTGCCTGCCATCGGTTATCTCAAACTGAGTCCAAGTTTTTAAAGTCATTTCCTAACCAATGTGAACAAGCACAGGTGTTTCCTGATTTCCGTTGTTAGGACTCTTGAAATGAGTAACTCGGGGAAATGTGTAAAATTCCTTTGTTGGCTTCCTCTCTCCTACATCAAGCCCAAGTTTCATCGTAGTACTTGATGTGCTCTTTGTATTTCCATGCTCATTTCACCCATGAGCTTATCTTTTCCCTTTCTTTTTGTTAAACTCGGCAGAGCTCTCTTTGTTCTTCTGGTTACTTGTGTATGTTCCCCCCACCTCTGATTTGAAGGATGTCTGCAGGGGGCGAGGTTGAGGCCCTCCCCCCATGGCTGTGAGTTTGTGGCTGGTCTTGTTCACGTCTTCCTCACCCACGGGGGCCACGTGGCATTGAGTCTGAGGCAGCAAGGATGAAGTGGGTGGAAGAGAAAGTCAGCAGAGAAACTGATAAGGTTTATATAATGCTGTAGGGCTCTGCCATGTGCTTTAAATTTGGTTTCTCGCTCAGTTCTGTACAATTGTATGACTTGTTCAAGGTCATCTAGCCATTCTGGAGAATGCAAACCAAAGTCTTTGAATGCCATTTTCTCCTATGGCTGGGGTTAAACTTGGGTACAGAAGAAACAGTCATCTGAGCTTGTTGAATATTGTCAAAAATAACAACTGGACAGGTGTGGTGGCTCACCTCTGGAATTCTAGCATTTTGGGAGGCAGAGGTGGAAAGACCACTTGAAGCCAGGAGTTTGAGACCAGCCTGAGCAAGAGCAAGACCCTGCCTCTACCAAAAATAGAAAATATGAAGGTGGTGCTACCTGCAGTCCCTCCTCCAGCAGCTACTGGAGAGGCTGAGTCAGGAGGATCACTTGAGCCCAGGAGTTTGAAGCTGCTGTGAGCTGTGATGATGCCACTGCACTCCAACCCAAGCAACAGGACAAGACCCGGTCTCCAAAAAAGAAAACACCAACTCCGGGGCCATCTCACTCCCTGTGTCCCCCCCTAAGGTCACAGTTGGAAGATGTGAATTGCCCCGCCATCACTAATTAGCTTCTAGAGCTAAAATGGTGCTGACTACATAATAGGATTTCACTAAATTAGTATTGAAAAGAAGCAGTGCCTTGATTTACCTACTTTATTCTTCTAGTATCTAGAATAAACATCCACTAACTTTCTGTGTTTAAAACAAATCCCTCAATTAAGAATTTTAAAAGCAGGAGGCAGGGAATTTTGGGGGATTTTAATGTAGAAATATGTCTTGACCCATTTTGCAGAAAGTTAAATTTTTGTCCTTACCAGGAGAAAGACGATTGGGGTTCATGTGAAAATTTTACACTTTACCAGGACTTTAAGGACAAAAGGTTTTTTATGCCTATGAACTATAAGCTTTCTCATTGCTAAGATCAGACAAGTTTCAGGCTTCACCAGAATGATGACAGGAAATAAGAAGAATTTGAAAGGGGGTAAGGTCAACCTTTTAAAAATGTAATATTAGCTGGAAAACCTGGCTAAAATTTTTGTCATAGAAAAATCACAAAATATGGATAAACAAAAAAAGGGAAAAGCTGCCCACAATAATAAACACCTAAGAAGTTGCTTACTATGTTCAGGTGATTTATGTATAGTAGCTTTTATACAAGTCCCCCCTTATAGGTAGCAAGACTGAGGCATAGGAAAGGTGGGTAGAGACGGAGTTGATCAGGCCGTTGATTTGGAGTTGAGATAATAGGTATCCACAGTGTGTCTTCAGCACTACAGGGACTCTGCACTGCAATCTAAGATTCGCAACCAGCAATCTTCACATCCTTCCAAATGTAAATGCACACACAACACACACAGGCAGATTTTACACCAAACAGGATTCTTTTGGAACTACAGCTTGATAGCCTGCATTTTTCAATAACAATTATATCATAAAAATCTATAATGGCAATTATAGCAAGTGGTTGTGATCACCTCCTGGTAAAATATTCATATCCAAAGTGAAGCTCTCCCCCCCCCACCACAACAGCTGTGCTAAAACAGCCAAAAAGGCCTGAGTGGTTATAATATTTAAGATCACTCGAATTGACAAAAACCATTTGTCAACTTTTTTTTTTAACTTTTATGACTGACACAGTGGATTATCTCATTTAATCCTTATAAATGAAGCACTTTTATTATCCCCATTTTACAGATGAGAAAAGAGAGGTTTAGAGACAAAATTATTTACCCAAGCTCACATATCTAGCAAATGCCATCAGAAGGATTTGAATCCAGCATTCTGACACCAGTGATACCCTTATCACTTCACTATGCTTCTTCTTCTTTTTTTTTTCTTTTGCAGTTTTTGACCAGGGGTGAGTTTTGCAGTTTTTGACCAGTTTTGACCAGGGCTGAGTGTTGCAGTTTTTGACCACCACCTTGTCAACTTTTATCACTGTAAAACCATTCAGCCTTAGTTTTCAGGCTGAAAAAGTGTGTAGAGTTTTTTTTAATAAGGTTTTATAAATGACCAACAGGCAATTCCAGGGGACTTGAAAAGTCCAGCTACAGTGCCCAATGACTAGAATAGAATTGCTGATGGGATGTTCACGGAGTGAACCTGACAATGCCACCAAGACGTGTGGCATGCCCAGTAAGGTGAAGGGAAAGAGGCTGGTAGAGTAAATAGGCATTTTCTGTACACAGGTTTCCTCCACAGGCCCTACAGTCTAATTATTCAGTTGCCACCCATAGTTAATAACCAGTTGGCTTGTAATGAAGCAGAACCAAATGGGGACCAACCTGACCATTACCGATATTAATAATAGGTGCACAGAAAACAATTGCTCTTTGAAACCATATCCACGTGGTTCTACATATTCACTAAGGTTTTTTCAAATGTTAAGAAAAAGTATTTTAAATGGGGGGAGTTATAGTAGGTTCTGCATTCAGAATTAAAGAAATTTAGACGATTTTAATTTGGAAGATATTTTCCCTTCATTTGGCCACAAATTGTTATTTTTTTTATTTATTTATTTTTTGAGACACAGCCTCAAACTGTTGCGCTGGATAGAGTGCCATAGCGTCACAGCTCACAGCAACCTCCAACTCTTGGGCTCAAGTGATTCTCCTGCCTCTGCCTCTCAAGTAGCTGGGGCTATAGGCACCCGCCACAACACCTGGCTATTTTTTGGTGGTAGTTGTCATTGTTGTTTGGTGGGCCCGGGCTGGATTCGAACCCACCAGCTCAGGTGTATGTAGCTGGCGCCTTAGCCATTTGAGCCACAGGCACCAGACACTGTAAGTTTGTAAGTTTTTATTATAGAAGTGGATACAAAGAAATGTCAGAGGTGACTAATGGCTGTGAAGAATGGCTGTGAAGGTTTCCAGGGTCCCACTCGATGGCTAAAAGATTCCAGATGAAAGTATTCTGATACCAGTGGATTCAACTAGGTGAATCACGTCAAAAAATAAATTAGCCATGGGAGAGATTTGTGTTTGTCCTCTTCATGCACATAAAATGTTTACCTCACTTAATTTTCCTGCTGGAAAAGGGTGGCAGAAATGTTTTTTGGAGGGGCTGCTGTTGATTGCCAGGCTATGTGCAGGCAGTTGTCAGAATAAAGTGTTACCAACTTTACTGCTTTTTATGGGGACATCGCTTTCATGCTTGAGCCTCTGTTCTGATCTCAATCCCCAGACTCTGTCTTACTTAAGTGGATTTTGGAGGCAAATAGTAATTTAAGGACCTTCTTTTGAAGAAGCCTGAGGAAGGGGAGGAATCTCTGCCACCTTCTTAGGAGTCCTCCCTTTGGATGGCCTTTCCGCTGTCATTATGAGCGGTTCATCCACTGATGACATGTCAGGATGTCAGGACCCTTTAGCCACATGACGTCCTCACTACCCTCATCTCGTCTCCCACCCCACACACTGTGCTTCTGTTTTTTTCCTTTTCCTCACTCTTGCTCAGGCTGTGGATTCCTGAGCTCCAGGGATCCACCTGCCTCCACTAGGATTACAGGCACGAGCCACCGCACCTGACCACTAGAAGTTCTCAATCCTGCCATGCATTAGGCTGATTCTGTCATGGGACTAGGTTTGGGTCAAATCTCAGCTCTCTTACGTATTAACTGCGTGATCCAATGCTCTTGAGCGTCCTTGGTTTCCTTATTTGTGAAAGAGAGATACTAGTAATACTTCCTAAGCCGGCCTGAGGATTGAAGGGGCGATGTTCACAAGGGCCTTGTTCAAGGCTGGTCGATGCTCAACCCATGACACTACAGAAGCTGAGGGAACAGCTGACAATGGACCATGGACCCAAGCAGTGTATCAAATGCTTTATGTGAGTTATTTTACCTTCATCCCTTCAAATAAGGCATTTATCATTTGTGCAATGCCCTCAGAATTACTTCCACTCCTGTGTTTCACTCCTATCTTTATTCTTCAGTGTACATGCTTTATCTACGTATTAGTATGTTTATAATTCCTACTATAGTTTTAAAATGTTATGGACTGTTGTTTTCCTAAGTTGTTTACCATATATAATTATAATAACTACATAATATTCCATTCAGTTGCTATTCTATAATTATCTTAACCACTCTTCTGTGGCTGGACATCTTCAGGCATAGACCCTATTTTAGTTTGAAGCTCTTGAAGCATATGGTCAATTGCTACCCAAAGGCTATGCCATTTCATTGTAACATGTGGTACCTGGCTGTGTTATTCTCTAAATTCTCTAATTCCATTTAACAAAATGGTAGTTACATTTTCCTTAAGAAATTAGAAAAATGGCAGTAAATGGCAGTGATTCAGTCAATCAAGGAACCAATCAATTAAAAGAACATTTAGATAATGGATGAGGAACTGTACTGTAACTAAGAAACAGTAATAGTGAAAAAAATGAAACAAAAAACTTCTCTAGTCTATAAAAGAACCTATAATACAGACATTAAAGCAGTCGACACAGGTGTATCTGCATTATGATAGTTGTTATATTGCATTAGCTGCCAGCCTCCAGCGAGCGGGGAGGCATGTGTAGACAGAGGGGACTTCTCGTGTTCTTGTGTTCTTTGAAAGCCACAGCCAGTCTGGATCAAAGTTTTGTAGAGGTGAGGTTTGCACTGGCGGCAGGTTCCTTCCTACAGAGACTTCGCACTGTGTACGTCCACTATCTGATGCGTCCTCCAGAAGCCACCACATGTCACGTGATGTAAGCTGGAGACCATGAAAGCCTTTCTGGAGACTGATTTTAAGACGCTAGTAGAGACAATCCTTGTTCTGCTGGGGCCGCTAAGCTGGGAATTTAGGGCTGCTGCTGAACATATTCCAAGGGGTAAGGAGGGAGGTGATTGCAGGAAGAGAAAACAGGAAGAAAAAGAAGAAAGGGAAGTCAGCAGGTGATGACGGGGAGGCGGGAGAGGAGTGTGAGTGTGACACTGGGAAAGGAGCTTGGCTACTACCACAGGCAGCCTGTCCTTTGCCGGTGCAGTGAGACATTTTGGGATTCCAATGTCTCACTTTAAATGTGTGACTCCAATTAGGGAATCTTGGACAACACTCTGAGAGCCACACCACAAACATAGATGTTTCCCGCACTCCGCCACACCTCTTGCCAGAGTGTCTGCGTTCACTCTCCCTACTGCTTTCTTTTCACCTTAACCTACTCCAGCGGGCTTCAGCCCCATCCCTCTACTGATGCCGCCCAGAGGACCCGTCCATTGCCAATTCCCCGCGCACTCTCTGGTCTTGCGGACTTAATTTCTCAGCGTCATTGGCCTTGCCGAGGATTCCTTCTACAATGCCTGGACGCCACGTTTCCTGGAGGTAACAGGACACCTGGGTTTCCCCTCACCTCGCTGGCTGCTGCCTCTCCATCCCGGCCTGCTGCCCTCTGCCCGGAGATGTGCAGTTTCGGGAGGGCTCTATCGCAGGCCGGCTGCTCAAGCTGCACTCTTTCCCTGACTTTTCCCACAACAGGGTCTCATGCAATCTTCTACCTTTGACACTATCTGAACCCCAGCGACTCCCAAATTTCTGTCTTTATCTCAGATGGCTTCTGTGAGTGTCACAACCGCGTAGCCAACTGCCTGCTTCAGTTTTCCACTTAAATGTGCTAGAGGTGTATCAGACTTGACGAGTTCTGAACTCTCTCTCTACCTGTGCACATCGCCTCTTGCTGCATTTCTTAACTCCCCAATGGCTTCCCCGTTGCACAGTTGCTCAAGCTGGATTCTGCAAGTCATCCTTGCTACTTTGCTGTTCCTTGTTCCCTCCACTCCGTCACCAACACCCGTCCATTCTGCCTCTGCTCAAATTAGTCTGCGTACCCTCATCTCCGTCTCCACCACCCGAGTCTCAGCCACCATCTCCTCTCCTTGGGGTTTTAGCAACTGGTCTGCTCACACGCATGCGATTCTTTCCAATGCATTGCTGTACAGCTCCAGAGAGACATTTTAAAACACAAATCTCACGTGCACTGGCTCTGCTTAACAACCTCCAGAACCTTCCAGGAGCCCATGACCTGCCAGTCTGGTGGGTGTGACCACTATTTCAGGCTCATCTCAGCCTCTCTCCCCTCCAGTCACATAGAATCCTTCTGTTCCCACACAGGTCAAACATCCCTTTCCTCGGGAGCCCTGAGTCAGCAGATCCCTTTGCTGTCTGCTTCGTGGGGAGACCCCCCAGCACGCATCCAGGCTGCACCATCCCCTGGCACCTTGGGCGTTTCCTTCCCTGCACCCTCTGCTCTGGTCCCCTCCTGAGGGCTGAGAGCCCCAGAAGGGTAGTCCTGCCACCTCTCTGTCACCACTGCCCACCCTGGGGCCTGACAGGGTGATGACGGAGTGTCCGTTAACTCTCATGTCCCAATCCCAGGGCAACTGTATAGCCACACACCATTTGGCGATTGTGTTGTTTTTGGGCTAAAGCCCAAAGCCCAACAGAAGCAAATCCTTCAGTGGTTCTTAAAGGTAGAGTTCAGCGTTTTTGTTTTTTTGCTGTTGTTCTTTGTCTTGTTTTTTGACAGAGTCTCACTCTGTTCCCCTGGGAGAGTGCAGTGGTGTCATCAGAGCTCACAGCAACCCCAAATTCCTGGGCTGAAGTGATCCTCCTGCCTCAGGAGTAGCTGGGATTCTAGGCACACACTCTGACAGCTAGCTAATTTTTCTATTTTTTTTAGTAGAGATGAGGCTTGCTCTTGCTTAGGCTGATCCCGAACTCCTGAGTTCAAGGAATCCTCTCTTCTGGGCCTCCCAGAGTGCTAGGATTACAGGCCTGAGCCACTATGCCCAGCCTAGAGTTTAGCTCCCCCACAGGGAGGGGAGGGTGACAGAGTTGACCCAAATGGTCATTTTGACCCGTGTCTCTGGGGCCCGAGGGCCAGACAGAAGCCCCCTGGGTGTTTGGCAGCGCGCTTTACAAGGCCCTGGCTAAGGCTAGGGTGTCATGAGAGGGGTGTTGCATCCTTGACGTGTTCTGTTGTCTAAGAGAGCATTGGTGTTTTTAAGACAGGAGTCTCACCCGGGCCTTTGTTCTTGTTTTCATTCTGCCTGGCCAGATATTACTGGTGAGGCCCCGTCCACTCACGTGGAATTGTTGAGAACTTCGTAAGAAATCCTGAAGACAGACCTGCTCCAAGGGAGTCAGTTTAGCAAAACAGAACTGTAATCTAGCATTGTAAACAGGGCCCAGGCTTCATGGGAAGCAAGTGGGCCGTGGCCTGCGCTCAGAGCGCAAGCTTTGGTGTCCAGCACAGTGGGCTGAAAGGTCCGCCGGGGCAGAAAAGCTGCAGGAGCAGCTGGGTGGGAGGCTGACCACTTAGGCTCGCAAACGTGACAATCTGGGGTCGCTCTACAAGGGGCCATGTGTTCCGGGTCTGAGTGTCTGATGTGTGTCGGGGGCAACCCGCGTGTGACCCTTTCCTGCCCTTGCCACGCAGGGCTGGGTGGACCAGGAACCACCCGCAGAGGACGAGACCTATTACGTCCTGACCAGGTCTGTCCCCAGAAGAACCGACCTTTCCTGCTCTTTGTGCAACAAGACACACCTCTCTGAGGAGGAGGTGGCGGGACTGCCATCAGCACCACTGCCCTGTTAAAGCCACACACACACGCACACGCACACGCACTAGTGTGTAATTATCCGCTGCAGGAAAGGCGCGCAAACAGGATGCGCTGGAGCTGACCCCAGGACGAGCCATCGCCATAAAGATTAGGAGAAAGAGCCTCCCCGCCGCCGCGCGCCGCCTCCGGCCAGGGCCTGACCGGGAGCGCGGGGCAGGGTCAGCAGCGGCTGCCGAGGTTGGGCTAGGGCGCGGGCGACGCTCTCCGCGCGGGTTCTCCGCGCCTCCCCCTCCAAGGCCAATCTCCCACGCCTCAGGTGTTTGCTGGGGCTGGGCCACCCACCCTCCGCTTTGTGGACTGCGCCCGGTGGCCCCCGGCGGCGGCTCACGGCCAGACCCCCGGCCCCCACCCCGGAGGCCTGCGGGCTGCGCGCCACGCCCGGGCTCGGAAGGCGCGGAGCCGGCGCGGGGCTGCGCGAACTTGGAGCCGGCGGCGCGGGGTCCCGGCCGGGGCGGCGGCGGCGGCTTCCTGGTGCGGAGCTCGCCGAGGGGCGGAGAGCCGGAGCCGCGGAGGCGGGGGCAGCGGCGGCGGCGGGCGGAGGCGGGGACGGCAGGCTCGGGGCGGGAGCTGGCCGGACGGGTCGCTCCGGCTCCCCGGGGACAGCAGCTGCCCGGCCCTGGAGAAGGGGCGAGTCCCGCGCGAGCCCCCGGGAAGCGCCGCGCGCTCCAGACGGACGGACGGGCTCCCCCGGCCCGCGCTGGGCTCGGCGCCGGGCTCCCCTCCTTTCCCCCTCGGGAGGAAGGGAAGGAGGGGAGGGGAAGGGCCCTCGGAGGGGGCAGAATGGCCGGGCCAGGGGCTCTCGAGCGCTGCTTTTCCCCAGAGCTGCCTCCCCCCCGGCGGCTGCCGCGAGGGCTGGCCTGAGGCTGAGCCGGGACTCCCCGCTTTCCCGCCGCGAGGCAGCGCAGCCCCCCGCGGCCGGGGCGGCGGCGCCGGCATGTCGTCCGGAACCATGAAGTTCAATGGTTATTTGAGGGTCCGCATCGGCGAGGCCGTGGGGCTGCAGCCCACCCGCTGGTCCCTGCGCCACTCGCTCTTCAAGAAGGGCCACCAGCTTCTGGACCCCTACCTGACGGTGAGCGTGGACCAGGTGCGCGTGGGCCAGACCAGCACCAAGCAGAAGACCAACAAGCCCACGTACAACGAGGAGTTCTGCGCCAACGTCACCGACGGCGGCCACCTCGAGCTGGCCGTTTTCCACGAGACGCCCCTGGGCTATGACCACTTCGTGGCCAACTGCACCTTGCAGTTCCAGGAGCTGCTGCGGACGGCCGGCGCCTCGGACAGCTTCGAAGGCTGGGTGAGTAGCGCGGAGCCCTCGCCTGGGTGGCCACTTAGCGCCTTGTCCCCGTCTGGTTCCCAAATCTCACCCGAGGCTGAGGGAATTCCCGCCAGACTTCGGTCCTCACTCCGGTGGCCCGGGGTGGGTGTGCGTTGGGCAGGTGTGTCCCCAGGAAGCCACCTAGGCACGATCCCCTTTCAGGACGGTGGCGCGAGCTAACCGGGAGACGGGCCGGGGTCCAGGGCGTCTCCGAGCTCCGCCTAGACGTTGGTTGAGGCACCCCAACTCTCAGTGCGCCGGTGGCACTCAGAAAAGGTGAGGAAGGGGCGCTAGGAAGGTGCCTGGGTTTGAGCAAAGCGCCGCGCGCCCGGCTTGGGAGAAAGCCGTACGTTCTCGCGAGTATTATTCATAATGTTTATGGATACATGTTGCCTCAGCCTTTCAGACGAGCACACGTGTTTCGGCTTGCACACTCATTACATCCACAGGTACAGAAGCTACATTGTAAGGGATGTGAGTGCCTGGGTCTGCACCTTAGCAAAGTTTTATTATTTAGCAGTCTTCCAAGGAGATACAGTTTCCGTCTGTTTGCCAGCGAGTCCTGGGCAGACGTCTCTGCTCCTGCTGAGCTGTGAAGAGGCGCCAGCCGCCGCCCCCCCCCCCCCCAGCACCTGCTGGCGTTCCGGGGATTGACGTGAACCCCCCTTGCTGCTCACTGCCTCTGTTTTTCACAGCTTTCCCAGGAGGCAGACTCCGCTGTAAATAAATTAAAATTTCTAGAGCAGCCTCATGGTGCTGAGTTCATCCTCACACCGTCTTTGTGATTCACGTGTCCTTCCCCCTTTGAAAGGGTGAAATGACAGTTACTGTAAAGCATCTGCTTTGACAAAATGGAGTACCCTCCTTGTCTGGGAGTCAAGACTGTCAGTAGTTAATGGTTTAAGTCAAGGGGAGTCAGTTTTGAACCCAGAAGGTGAAAGGGCATCGAAAATCTATTCAAAATTTATAAGTGGTAGAATCATGGCTAACAAGGAAGGCTCATTGAGGTATTTTGGGAAATTGGTACTTTCATCCCATATTCTCTAAATATACAGATGGCTTGTGGATGTATCTTTTTCTTTTAAATAGAAGTAAAAAAACCCATAATGACTATTTAAGGTTAATCATCAAATTATATTGAGTTAATTTCCCTTCAGCCTAATGTACTTTATGGAACTTAGAAGTGAACCCGACAGGAATGATTAAAATACAGTTTGAGGTTTACATTTATCCTGTGAATTTCTAAATATGAGATAGAAGTGAGTGTCAAAATCTGAGTGGACTGAATTGAATTTCATCAGGGTCTGAGTAGGAGTTGGGCTGGACACAGCTCTAGCCTGGAGGAGCTGGGTTCTGAATATGGGGATGCAGGTTGGCAAGGGGCATGAGAAGCATCTCTCACTGCAGAAAGCGGAGATTGGTCCTTTTCACCCCTAGACTACAAACTTGAATTACCTGAGGAGCTTTCAAAAAATCCCCACTTTTAAAGGCTCTAGATAGGAATCCCTGGCTATGAGACCCTATCATCAGTACTTTGAGGCCCGGGAGATGATTCCAATGTACAGTCAAGATTGAGACCCAGTGACGTAAATGAAGACTAAGAGATGAGGTCTACCTGCGGTCCAAGAAGCATGAGGGTAGGAAGATCCACAGTACCTGAAGTGGGTTTAAGAGGATCTCAACAGCATCTCACTATTAATAAGGATTGTGGCTGAGACCTCATGACAGGCCACATTGTCTTTGGGGACTGTATGCTTCAGAACGTGGTCAGTTTTTGCCCCATAGCATCAACGTGGATTTAAGTTATTTTAATTAAGCAGAATTTGCCAAGAGAGCACCGTGCCTCTGCCTACAGACTTTACACTGTGTGTCCAGATCCTCCTCAGGGTCTTTTCACCAACGTGGGCAGCTTATTATTCCACTGGATCAATAAAGGCTTAAATGTAAATTTCCAGATTGACAATTGTTTGACATAATTATACTTAGATATTTCATATAACTTACTGGTGGTGCTTTAAAAAACCTGAGTGTTTGATATGCTAGGATGAGCGTTTAGATGACCTTGAAACCAACAATTTGTTGTGCATTGATATTCCATTATAATTTGTTGTCTTGAAGATTCTAGGTATTTTGGAACTGTGAAGATAGAATTGGCAGAGGATTCTTTTCTTTTTTTCTTTTTGTTAAGAAAATAATCTTATTGGGATGGTGCCTGTGGCTCAAGGAGTAGGATGCTGCCTCCATATACCGGAGGTGGTGAGTTGAAAGCTGCCCCGGCCAAAACCTGCAACAATAAAAGAAAATAATCTCATTAAGGAAATATTTGGAAATATATGGAATGCTGATTGTTTAAATTATCCTTTACAAATCCAAAGATGCTTTTAAAGTTCAGGATTACAGAAATAGTTATTTATCTTTGGTATATTAAATTTAAATATGTAGTTTATTTAGACAGCTACAAGTGGGGTAATTGAATTTACTCCACAGTATATTTAAGTGTGTTGCAAGTGGAAGGACAGATTACTGACTTCTAGAAAACCTAATTACTTAGTTTCTCCTAGACCTTGAGGAGAAGATCTGACTCCAGGTTTACCTGTAAGGCAGAAGATACTTTTATCATAAGAATAAGACAGAAAATTTCATGAAAAACTTACAGCTATCATCCTAAGTGGTGAGAAAATAGGCAATATTCCTCTAAGATGAGGAACAGGGCATGGATGTCTGCTCTTTCCACTTCTGTTCAACTCTGTATCAGAATAAGGCAATTTCAAAAAAAAAAAGGCACAGTAAAATTGTCTTTATTTGCAGACATATGATTCTAGAAAATTTTAAGGTGTCTGCAAGAAGGTGTTTAGAACCAACAAGTGAATTTACCTAGGTTGCAGAATCCAAATCAATGCATAAAAATCAGTTATATTTTTATATACTAGCAGTGAACCATTGAAAAGTGAAATTAAAACATTTTGTATGAAAGAGCATCAAAATATGAGAATATTATTTTGGCTACATTTGATAAAAGATGTCAAGACTTGAGAGATAGTGTAAGTGGGATGGGAAGATTCAATATTCTTAAGTCCTCAATAGATTTAATGCAATTCTGGTCAAAATCTCAGTAAACTTTGTTGTAGAAATTGACAAACTGAGCATAAAATTCATATGGAAATGTAAAAGATCAGACTGATCTAAGAACAAAAAACAAGTTGAAGGACATCCAGTGTCTGATTTCAATGCTAGCTATACTACTACCATAACCAAGATAATGTGCTATTAGATTAAAGAGAGTCATATAAATCAGTGAAACATGAGAGAGCCTAGAAATAGATCCACACATATATGATGCATTGATTGTTTTTTTGTTTGTTTGTTTGTTTTGAGACAGAGTCTCGCTCTATTGCTCCAGGTAGAATGCAATGGCGTCATCACAGCCCACTAACATCTCAACTCCTGGGTTTAGTGATCCTCCTGTTTCAGCCTCTCATGTTGCTAGCACTACAGGCAGCACCACCCTAATTTTTTCTATTTTGGATAGAAATAGGGTCTTGCTTTTACTCAGGCTGGTCTCGAATTTCTTTCGTCTCAGCCTCGCAAGGTGCTGGGATTACAGGTGTGAGCCACCAAGCCTAGCCAGATCAATTGATTTTGGGCAAAAATGCCAAGAAAGCAATTCAGTGGGGGAAATGATCATCTATTCAGCAAGGTAGGTGCCTGAAAAACTGGATAGGCATATGCACAAAAGAGCCTGGACTCTTACCTTACACCATACAAAAAAGTTAATTCAAAATGGAATGGAACTTAAAAGTTTAACTATAAAACTTCTAGAAGAAAATCTCAGTGAACTTGAGTTCAGCAGACTTTTTAAATATAGGACACCAAAAAACCCCCAATGATAAAAGGATTAACAAATTGGACTTTATCAAATCTTAAAGCGTTTCTTTGTTTCTCAAAGAATGCTTAAGAAAGTGAAAACACATGCCCCAGCCTAGGAGAAAATACTTGTGACATGAAAATCTGACAACGGACTTGTAACACAAATATATAGAAGAGTCTTACAATAATAATGAGAAAAAATCCAATTAAAAAATGGGTCAAATTTTTGAATAGGTGACTTCTTGGCACATAGCACATTAAACGATTCTGGAAATCATTAGAATGTAAGGAAATGCAAATTAAAACCAAAACGAGATTATCAATATGCTCCCTCCACTGAAAAGTCTAAAATTAATAAGACAGGCCAAATGTTGGTGAGGAAATAGAACTAGGATTCTCATACACTATTATTAGGAATGTAAAACTGTGGAGTCGTGTTGGAAACAATTTGGTAGTTTCTTAAAATATTGAACACAAAGCTACCATAAGGCCTATCTCCACTTAAGTATTATTTGCCAAGAGAAAAAAATCATTCATACAAAGGTTTGTTCAGAATAGTATCTTTATTTGCAATGGCTCCACACCTGGCACCAACTCAGTATCAATCAACAGATGAATGTTAGAATAAATTGCAACTTATCCACACAAAGGAATGCTACTCAACAATATAAAGAGATGAACCATTAATAAATGCCAGCAATATGGATAATCTCTGAATAATTCTGCTAAGTGAAAGAAGCCAGATCAGAAAAGAGTCCATACTGTTTGATTCCATTTGTGAAAATCTCTGGAAATGAAATCTAGTGTATGGTGCCTGGGAGCCGATATAAGTAGTTGCCTGGGAATGTGGTTCCTGCTGTGTGTTCTGGTCACAGACAGCATCATTCAGTCCCTCAAAAGCCATTCTTGGTAATTCCTACCTGTGCTTTAAGTCTCCTTGTGGACACACTTACCTAGACGTCTGGGGATGGGGCATGGAGATGAGGGGAGGGTGGATTACCAAGGAGGCACAGAGAAACTGGGGGTGAGATGAATGTAGTCATTATTCGTTTGTGGTGTTGGTTTCACAGTTATATACATATTTCAAAACTTATCAAATAGTTCTCCTGAAGTATGTGCATGTTATCATAGGACAATTATACCTATAAAACTGTTGGAAAATAATCATCCTTATCTTACTGAACAAGTTAAATACAATGCTAGTAAATAACAGAATTAGAGTTGGTACAGTCTGACTCTTGAAAAAAACACAAAATCACCGTAAAACAAATTAGTTTCACATTGTTGGACACAGTCCTGTTTTTATAAATTATCACCGTCAGCAGAATTCTTCTGCTTCTAGAATGTGTTTATTTTACATAATTTCTTGGGCTCCTCAAAACTGAAGGTTTGCTTCAGTTAAAACCCTGTATGTGCTCTTGATTCTCTCACTTTCCGAACAGGGACCAGCGCCTAGTACTTAATGCGGGGCACTCGGACATGGGGGATGCTGGGGAAGCTGCAGGCTGCGTCATGGAAAGACCTTGGCGTCCCCTCAGGAAGGAAGGACCTCCTTGGCGGCGTCCCAATCTGTTTCCTGGTTCAGCCCTCCTGAAGACGTTCTGTTCTCTGTGGCTCTGGAGAGCTGTTTTCCATTCCTCAGCAAGGTACCTGTTTTGTAGGCCTGTCAGGTGCGGCAGCCAGGTCTGCACGGGGTTGACATTGATTATCCTTCCCCTTGGTTCCCTGGATTCTGGTGCAGAGACGTGTAACCTCAAAAGTGCTTCCGATTTTCTACGCTTATTCTCTTTTGGACTTTGTAGCACAGTTCTTTCGTGTTATGATTGATTTTGTTTTTCCTGAGCCGGTTGGTAAAGATTGTCTAGCACTACCTGATAAACCCCTAGTATTTTAGGGGAAAACATATTTTAGAATGTCCGGGGAGGTTTATTTCAGTGTGTGTGAGTTATGTTGACTGTGCACTGTCGTCAGCTCCCTTGTAAGGAGAGTTTTGCTGCTGTGAGCCTGGCTGCTTCTCAGTGTACAGGCTGTGGCTCCCGTTTCTCCCTCAGAGAGCATTTTCCCAGCCGCGCTATTATCTTGTTATCCTCATCACTCTCTGAGATCGTTTTATTCATCAGTTTGTTTATTACCCTCTGCTCCTACAAAACATAACTAGCTGTTTTAACCCCAGCACCTTAAGCGGTATTTGGTGTGTGGTAGGCACTATTTGTCGAAAAAATGAAATTTTATGTGATTTAGGGACAAGGAAAGAACTTTGGGGACATCTTTCCTTAACTATTTCATTCATCTTGCTAAAAGAAATAAACGAAAATAATTGAAGTATGACTAGAGTAGTAGTATTCCTCTTTTAAATCTGTTGCTGACATAACTAATGCATGCTTGAAAGACTGGGCCAGATTCTTACCCCCTTTAGATGTGGTAAATAGATTGGAAACCTTGTATATGGAAAGTTGCCTGCTTTTGCTTCAGTTTATTTTATTTATTTTTTGAGACAGAGTCTCACCATGTCACCCTCAGTAGAGTGCTGTGGCGTCATAGCTCATAGCAACCTCCAACTCTTGAGTTTAAGCGAGTCTTCTGCCTCAGCCTCCCAAGTAGCTGGGACTACAGGTGCCCACCACAACCCCTGGCTATTTTTTGGTTGTAGCTGTCATTGTCTTGCAGGCCTGGGCTGGGTTCGAACCCGGCAGTTCTGTGGGTGTTGGTGCCCTAGCTGCTGAGCTACAGGTGCCGAGCCTTTTGCTTCATTTTAAAAAGCTATGTTTTTAAAAGTCATAATATGTTATATCTTCTTTCCCTGGTAATTTTTAAGCCTGACATGTGAGATTCAGGGCAGAAGCAAGAAATAAGCATTACAAGGTTGCACAGAGCCTCGGGAGTGAGGTTGGTGGGTGGAGCGTGAATCACTTTACCTTCTGCAAGTCTTTGTGCAGCTTTGGTGTCTAGCAAGTGTTTGGAACGGTGATTAGTGGTGATGGTAGAAGTGCAGCGTGCTTTTACGAGGTGGGTAATGTTTATTCAGCATTAGAGAGGTGCCTTGGGCGGTCTTTCTTTTATAAAACACCAACGAGATCGTGCCCCTCTTCGAGCTGACTTCTTGGCTGTGTTATATGAGAATGTGCTAAGAAGGAGACCTGGGTGGAAACTCAGTCGCTGCCTTGTCCCCCACTCTTATCATTGCTGTATCCAAAATGGTCTTTCTCGGTTGCTGAACTGAAGGTTATCCCTTTACTTGAAACTCTTCTGTGGTTCCCTGTTGCTCTTAGCTAGAAGCCCAGACGGAGCCTGTAAATGGTTTGGGATGTTCTCCACGATCCGGCCTCTGATTTCCTCCTGAGCCTTCCCTCTCGCGCTTCTCCAGTCCCTGCTCCGTGCTCTGGTCACAGACAGCATCTTTCAAGTCCCTCAAAAGCCACTCTTTGGTAATTCCTACCCGTGCTTTAAGTCGCCTTCTGGACGTACTTACCCAGACGTCATTCCCCGACGTGCCCAGTCTGAGTTTGCTCCTCGGTGATCTCTTAGCATCCCGAGACCTCTATGGGCAGCTTTCCCTCCACCCTGGAAGCAAAGACGCACTAGTGGATGGCTGGCGATGCAGGTCAGAGGGAGCGTGGTGCACCAGTGCGGGCGGCTGACCAACATGCACCCCCTTTGCAGGGGCAGTGGCTGTGCTGATGGACCGAGTGCAGGTTTCCCTTTGAAGTGGGGGGGGCACTCACTCACCACCCAGTGTGCATTATACTCTGTGCCAGGGCTCAAGACCACCCTGGAATGAACAGGGTAGATGACAAGACCACCTTGTCAACTGAATAAGACAGACATGGTCTGTTCCTTCATAGGTCTGGTAGCTCCAAAAAGGGAGATAAATTTGGGATAAAAAACAAACAAAAGCAACCAGGACACGACAGGCGTCCTCAGGTGTTGGTAACTGCCAGGTCTGAGAGAGCTGGAACATCTTCCTGGGGGAGAACCAGAGAGCTGACTTTGTTTTCTTTTCTGAGACAGGGTCTCCCTCTGTCCCCTGGGCTAGAGTTATTGTAGCTTTAGTCCAGCTCACACCAACCCCAAACTCCTGGACTCAAGCAATCTTCCTGCCTCAGCCTTCTGAGTAGCTGGGACTACAGGTGCCCACCATAATGCTTGGCTAATTTTTCTATTTCTAGTTGAGAAGAGGTCTTGTTCTTGCTCAGGCTGGTCTCAAACTCCTGAGCTCCAATCACTCTCCTGCCTTATCCTCCCAGAGTGTGAGGATTTTAGGTGTGAGCCACCATGCTAGCCAGGGAGCTGACTTTTAAGGCACCAGGATAGACAGCCATAGCCTGTGACAGTTAAATGACTGTGAAAAGTCTTTTCTCAAAAAAAGAAAACATTTGACATGATGTTTCCTAGAAAGACATCATAGGTGCCTTTTTTTTTTGTAGAGACAGAGTCTTACACTATCGCCCTAGGTAGAGTGCTGTGGCATCACACAGCTCACAGCAACCTCCAACTCCTGGGCTTAGGTGATTCTCTTGCCTCAGCCTCCCGAGTAGCTGGGACTACAGGTGCCCGCCACAATGCCCGGCTATTTTTCTGTTTTGCAGTTCGGCCAAGGCTGGGTTTGAACCCGCCACCTTTAGTATATGGAGCTGGTGCCCTACTTGATCAGGCACAGGCCCCACCCCACAGGTACCCTTTTGAAAGGTAAATGTCCCTGACCCACAGAAATGTTTCTATTTTTGGAAGGTTTGGAAAGGAACTAAGTTTTGATGCCTGTGAAGCGGTGACCTGTGGGAATTTTTGACTCCCAGAGGCAGAAAGCAGTAACACTGTATTTGAACCATCAAATCCCTTAAGTTTTGTACAGATCATGAAAGAATCATAGATGTTGAAGCAGGAGGATCATCCAGTTCAGAACAACAACAACAACAAAAATCCTGATAGCTGTTAGGCCCACAGACAGCCTGCAGGTATATTCATTTGGCACAGAGGTATTTTGACATCGTAACTGAAGGCATTTAGTGCTGTGGTGCTCCAGTTTGCCATAGACCCCACCATTCCCTGTTGTGAAACCAGCCTTCTCAACTCATTACCTGCTTAGTCTCAGGAGATTTTTAAATTTGTGACATGATAACTCAAGCCTTTGTGTTCAGAATGTGGGAACTAAAGCTCCAGGCAAAACATTGCTGCTGCCTCAGGTCACAGGAAGTGTGACCCCCCCCCCATTTAATATATATATATATATATATATATGTCTACAAAAATATAACACTTACTTGGATTTATTTAGCTATGTAATTATTAATTTATAAATGCATTAGTTTAGATGTATGTTTATTTAGATATTTATTTACATATATATCTATGTCCTAGGACTTATGAGAAAGCTGGTTTCCTAGTAAATATATGGGAAATCAACTTTTACTGCAAATTAGTATTGTATTAACTATCCAATAAAGTACTGTTTGTATTTTAAATACAAACTTCAAGGTGTGACTTTGTCACCTATGGGCTGTGACCTTAGGTAAACCTTTACTTCTCAGGGTCCAAATTCCTCAGTTTATACAGCAGAGGGTGCGCTGAATTATCCCCGAGGATGTTTCCATCACTACAGCCTCTGCTTCCATGCATCAGACAGTTACATAACTTCTTCCTTTTTGGAGTAATTGGTTTGACTTAAGACAGAGAATTAAATTGGTGCAAATCTAAATTCCTCAGACTTGGAGAGGGTTTAGTTCATGTTTAAGCCACTTGTATAGCATTGGTATTCTTTGCTTGGCTTAAGGAAATACAGGGAGTCCTCATTTCAGGCTGTGCAGTTGTTATTTCTTGATTTACACTAATGTGCTCTTTGCTCTACAGGATTGTTGTAACTTATGACCCTGCCACCTAGGGTCAGAGAGAGGCTGAGAATCCCACTAGAAGATTTTTGCTAGAAGCCTGGTAATTATAGCTTTGTAGTTCCAAAGTGACTAGTCGCTAGGCTATGTGTCCACTCTAGGAGATGACGAATACTATAAATCATCATAGGACAGACATCTTAATTAGATGGGGGGAATGAGCTCAGGGGTATTGGCCATGGTTGGCCATTCTTCATATTCAAGAAGAATTTCATGAGACAGGAAAATTTTGTTGAGAATCATGGTACTCACTGGAGAGATTTGTCAAGATTCCCATGTTAGTGTGTTTCTGGAACACCAGTAAATTAGGAAAGTTATGTTAAAGCACACAGGACTCCAAAGTAGAAAGACCGCTTCACAGGGGCTCATCAGCATTGCAATGGTTGTGTGCTGCCTTTCCAAAGTTCCTTTGATTTTTATATATGTTTTGCCCTTGCACACGTTTGATCTCACAGGGAGAGAAATGCTTAAAGGGTTACCAAAGATGTTTAGATTGTGCTTGTGGTAAAAAAAAAAAAAAAAAAAAGAAATTTGCCAGAGAATACAACCTTAGTCAGCATGAGTCTTGTCATAATTGTCTCAATAAAAGAAGTTCCTTGGGGCCAGTGTGAACATGTTCCACTCCTGGCCCTTTATACACATAGTCAGACCTAGTCCTTGGTCTTCAAGCACTTGAACAAAGGTCACAAATTGCATTTTTATTTGTAAGTTGTATCTATGCCTTGTGCTTGCATAGCACTGTCTCACCCATAACACTAAAATATGATACTGCGGCCTCTTCCCTCACACTGGGTTTTGGTTTTCTCATCTGTGCTGGATACCTGGAGCTGTGTGGTCCCTTCCAGCACCACAGATTTGTGGTTCTAGTAATGGTCCCATGGGACAGTTGAAAATTCTGCTTCCTTCTGAAATATCCTTGCTCAGGGGGCCACGCTCATCTTTTCTGTATGGTTCTAATTGTAGTACGTGTGCTACCAAAGCAAGCACCGAAATGTCTCCTGGAGACTTTTACTGATACCCAGATTGGTTCTGGGCTCTGAAATTATTTTTGGGCTGATTGGTTCTGGGATCTGAAATTATTTGGGGGCCGCAGTTCATGCCTATGATCCTAACACTCTGGGAGGCTGAGGTGGGTGGACTGCTTGAGCTCAGGAGTTTGAAACCAGCCTGAGCAAGATCAAGACCCTGGCTCTACTAAAAATAGAAAAACTAACTGGGTGTTGTGGTGGGCACCCGTAATCCCAGCTACCCAGGAGGCTGAGACAAGAGAATCACTAGAACCTAAGAGTTTGAGGTTGCTATTTGGCTATAAGCTATGATACCACGGTACTCTACCAAGGGTGACCGAGTAAGATTTTGTCTCCAAAAAAAAAAAAAAAAAGGAAATTATGTTTGGAAGAGCTCCCAAGGGTCATACATGTATTAGCATAATTCCCTAAACAGAGTACATTTATTTACTTGCAAGCTGTAGACCTCTTAGATGCTTTAATATATCTAACTATTGTTTCATTGTCCTACAGAAGAGTTGAGAGCAGATTCTGTCTAAAGCAGTGCTTCTGAAGTAGTGGTTAAGCCCTAGACTTTTCGGATGATGATGAAAACTGTGGCCCACATTTCTAGTAAAATGTGCATACATACACATTGACACTGGAAACAGTGTCATCTGGTTTGTGGTTCCCTTTACTCTGACCATGGACTCAGGGCCTCAGGTTAAAATTTGTTAATTTTATTTTTAACTATTAAACTTATTTTTCTTAATTCCCAACTCTCAGGGTAGTGTTCTAATATCTTCCTTTTTATATTTGAGGACATTTTCATTTCCATTAATTATAGAAGACAATTAATTAGAAAAAAATAGGAGTTATAAATTTTAGAGGAAAAAGATGTTCTTAAATAATAAATATGTTCTTACTTCTGGCTCCTGGTGAAATATATTTGATGATGACCCATTTTAGGGCCTATTTAGTTGTATTTAGGTATTTTCAAAAGCCTCTGGTTGGTTTTTTTTTTTAAACTATAAAACCTCACTCCACAAAGTTCTATTCTTTGAAGGGGTTTTCTTTGAGGTCTGCAGTAGATAAAATCTTGAAAAACAAAAACTAGGACAGTTGGAGTGACCCCAGCTTGGTATCTTTATTAATATAAACTTCTCCCCTGTAAGAAGATATAGGATTTAGGTGTTTAGTAAATTTTTCTTAAAACATGTACCCTGTTTTTGAGGGTAATATGGTGTACACTGTGTTAATTCAGGATACAATGATGGAGTTGGTGAGGCCTGACTTCCTCTCTCACCCTTTGAGCTCTAGTGTCTTACGGCCTGAGTCCTTGTGGCCCAACAAGCTTTCTGTTCTCCTGAATTCTAGTTTACTTTGTTGACATCTTGAAGACAAGCTGATGGTTGGAAATGGAGCTGAATAGAGATTGTCCAGAGAGCAGCCCCTTAGCTAATTAGAGGTACAACTGGAGTCCAGCTCTCTGGACTTCAGGCCAAGGCTCTTTCCAGCTCTACCTCAGTGTATGCTGGAGGCAGTAGGGAAGCCATCCAGTCATTCACATGTGTTTATTGTGTACCTGCTGGGTTTTGCAGATAGAAGCAAACCCTGGGTGTTGCAGATAGAAGCAAAGAACACAAGAGCAAGAATCTCAGCTCACACAAGGCAAACAGATGCTTGTGAAGACAACAAATGGTGGGTAGGTGCTAAGTGGAGGAATAAAACAGGGTGATGAGGGGGCAGAGCAAGATGGCAGACCAGAAGGATTGTTCAGCTGCTCTCCTGGAATGAGTGGGGAAAAAGAGAGAATCCAGCCATACCCAGTGCAGGGACCTTACCCAGAGTCATAGCTCAGGGAGCACAGCAAGAAGATGGTGAGCTGGATACAGCATAGAATCCAGAGCGGTGGAAGTCTGATGAATTAGGCAAGTGATTGCAACCGATTGGGATTGGCTATTCCCCCCACCCCCCACAACCTCCCATGATGATCCTGGATGGGAGGAAGCCTTTCTGGAAGCTTCAGTTGTTGGGGGAAGCTGTGAGTTGAGTTGAAAGCTTCCAAGAGTGGGAAAACTCAAATAGTATATAACAACCAGATTAGAATACTGGTTGAAGTGGATTTGCCATAGGTTTGGTGGCTGGCAAAGTAGCCATACTGAGAAGGTCTCTGTGGCCAGGGGGCTGCCATACTGGGAAGGCCATGAGAAGGTCTTAGCAGGGGCCTAAAGCCTGGCCATCTTAATTCTGCTTGCTGGGATCAGAACTACACTCTTGGGACAGGCTAAGGGACTCCTACACACTGCGGGTACTGGAGTCAGTGGGCACTCTGACACCTGCCTCTGAAAGATTCTTGTGAGCTATAAGATCCCAGCCTGGCAGGGTCTGAATGCTGAGGAAACAATCAGGTGATCACTGAAAGCAACTAAGTTTGAAATAAGAACCATAGAGGTTGCTGGCTGGGCTCTCTGTCTTTAAAAAAATAACAGAGTGCCACCTGGTATCTTGGCGACATACTTTAACAAACTGTCATCAGAGCAAGGACTTCTGTTCGAAGCAAAGGAGGCAGTGAGAAGGAAAAAGGAGGACAAGAAGTTGAACAAGAAGAAAGAACACATGAGGAGGACCAACAGAAAAATTCACGCAACATGAAAAACCAAAACAGAGGAACGCCCCCAAGGGACCACGAAGCAGCTATTGCAGAAGAGTCCACCTATACAGAATTAATGGACTTGATAGAAAGGAAATTTAAAATATGGATGATAAAGACAATAAAAGGAGTGGATGAAAAAACGGAAAGACAGAACCAAAGTTAGGCAAGAGATATATAGAATATAGAAAGGATATGGCAGAGCTTAAAGAAATGAAGGAGACAATCAGGGAATGTGAAGATGCAGTAAAATGTAATAAAAATAGGTTAGACCAAGGAGAAGAAAGAACCTTGGAGCTAGAGGATAAAGTGTTCAAGTTAACCCAGGTAGTTAAAGAGGCAGAAAAGAAGAAAGAGAAAGCAGAGCAGGTGCTTAGAGAACTATTAGAGTATGTGAAGCATTCAAACATATGAAAAATAGGGATTCCTGAAGGGGAAGAAGATTGTCCCAAGGGAATGGAAGCCCTGCTGGAGACTGTCATACATGAAAACTTTCCAAGTTTTACTAAAGACCCTGACACACTCCTTTCAGATGGATATTGAACCCCAGGTCATTTCACCTCAGACAGAGCCTCTCCAAGGCACATTGTATTGAACCTGTCCAAAGTCAATATGAAACAAAAAATTCTCCAAGGAGCCAGGAGTAAGAGCTAACTGACCTACAGAGGCAGAGTCATTAGGTGACAGCAGACTTTTCAACTGAATCCTTTCAAGCCAGGAGAGTTTGAACTCCTTCAACATTCTTAAACCAATTTTCAGCCCAGAATTCTGTATCCTGCTAACCTGATCTTCAAAACTCATGGAGAAATCAAATCCTTTGGGGATATACAAGCACTGAGGAAATTACCACAATAAGACCAGCTCTACCGAAAATACTTAGATCTACTCTCAACACTGGCCATCACAATGGACCATCAGCAGAGTAAACAGCCAGAAGCTTAAGGTCAAAAGTTAACTTCCACAAAGGCACAAAGGATAAAATTACACAATGGACTTTCACAAAAAGAAGATGAATAGAACTCCACCACACTTAACAATTCTCAAGAAATGTCAGTGGACTGAATTCACCACCTTCTGAGGCACATGCTGAATGATGGTTTAAAAAGCACAAGCCATCCATATCTGTCTCCAGGAGACACACCTGGCCTTGAAGGACAAATCAAGACTCAGGGTTCAGTGATGGAAAACAGTATTTTAAGCAAATAGAAATCAGAAGAAAGGAGGGGCTGCAATCTTATATTCAGACACAAGTGGATTTAAAGCAACTGAAGTTAAGAAAGACACAGGTGGACACTTTATGCTGGTCAAAGGAACAATACAAGAAGACATTTTAACTTTAAATATTTATGCATCCAACTTAAATGTTCCCAGATTTATGAAGCAGTCCTTGATGAGCAATATGATATCCCATGGCACCATGATAGTTGGGGACTTTAACAGCCCTCTGACAGAACTGGACAGATCCTCAAAACAGAAACTAAACAAAAATACAGAGGACTTAAATGTGATATTCCAACAAATGGGATTAGTAGACATAGATAGAACACACCATCCCACAACTAAAGAATATACATTTTTCTCATCAGTCCATAGTATGTACTCCAAAATCAGCCACCGTCAAGAATACAAATCAAACCTCAGCAAAATTAAAAGAATAAAATTTATACCTTATATCTTCTCAGATCACAAGGCAATAAAGGTGGAACTCACCTCCAACAAAATTGTTCATCCCACAAAATGGCTTGGAAATTAAACAACCTTATGCTGAATGATAGTTGGGTTCAGGAAGAGATTAAAGAGGAAATTGTTAAATTCCTCAAACATAACAACAATGAAGACACAAGTTACTGAAACCTGTGAGATACAGCAAAAGCGGTAATTTAGAAGCAAAATTTATTGCATTAGATGCCTACGTTACAAAAACAGAAAGAGAGCATTAACAAACTCACAAACCATCTTATGGAATTGGAAAAAGAGGAACAATCTCATCCTAAACCCAGCAGAAGAAAAGAAATAACTAAAATTAAATCAAAGATTAATGAAATTGAAAACACAAAAACCATTCAGAAAATTAATGAAACAAAAAGTTCATTTTTTTGAAAAAATAAATGAAATCAATAAACCTTTGGCCAGGTTAACTAGAAAGAGAAAAGCAAAATCTCTAGTAAACTCAATCAGAAATGATAAAGGGGCAATAACAGCAGATGCCACAGAGATACAAGAGATTACCTCTGAATACTACAAGAAACTCTATGTTCAGAATTTGGAAAGTGGAGGAAATGGATCAATATTTAGAATCACACTCTCTCCCTAGAATTAACCAAGAAGAAATAAATCTCTTGAACAGATCAATTTCAAGCATTGAGATCAAAGAAACAATTAAAAAATCTCGCAACAACAAAAACAAAAACCCCCCCCAAAAGCCCTGGTCTAGATGGCTTCACACCAGAATTCTATCACGCCTTCAAAGAACAGCTTATACCAATTCTACAGAAACTATTCCAAAAAATCGAGAAGGAAGGAATCTTCCCCAACGTGTTCTGTGAAGCAAATACTACCCTGATACCAAAACCAGGAAAAGACCTAAGTAAAAAAGGAGAATGTCAGACCAATTTCACTAATGAATATAGATGCAAAAATTCTCAATAAAATCCTAGTCAATAGATTATAGCTTCTCATTGAAAAAGTCATACATCATGATCAAGTAGGTTTCATCCCAGGGATGCAAGGCTGCTTTAACATAACACAAGTCCATAAACATAATTCACCATATCAGCAAAAGCAAAAACAAAGACCATATTATCCTCTCAATAGATGTAGAAAAGCATTTGATAAAATACAGCATCCTTTTCTATTAGAATAGGCATGGATGGCACATTTCTTAATCCAATCCAAGCCATCTGTGACAAACCCACAGCTAATATAATACTGAATAGAGTGAAACTGAAAGCTTTTCCACTTAGAACTGGAACCAGACAAGGTTGTCCTCTAGTGACACTATTATTCAACACAGTGCTGGAAGTTCTAGCCAATACAATCAGGCAAGAAAAGGATATAAAGGGCATCCAAATGCGTGCAGAGGAGGTCAAACTCTTGCTCTTTGCCTGTGATATGATTTTATACGTAGAGAACCCCAAAGATGCAATCACAAGATTCTGTGAAGTGATCAAAAAATACAGTAAAGTCTCAAGATATAAAATCAGTGTCCATAAATCAGTAGCCTTTGTATATGCCAATAACAGCCAAGATGAGAAGCTAATCAAGGGCACAATTATTCTCTTTACAGTAGCTTCAAAGAAAATGAAATACTGGGTGATGCCTGTGGCTCAATGAGTAGGGCACTGGCTCCATATACCAAGGGTGGCAGGTTTGAAAAAAACTACCCAGGCATTGTGGTGGGCACTTGTAGTCCCAGCTACTTGGGAGGCTGAGGCGGAGAATGTTGCTGTGAGTGAGAGACTCTGTCTCTAAAAAAAAAAGAAAAAGAAAAAAACAAGAAAGAGAAAGAAAATGGAATACCTAGGAATATACATAACAAAAAAGGTGAAGCACTTTTCCAAAGAAAATTATGAAACCCTAAGAAAGGAAATAGCAGAAAATATTAACAAATGGAAGAACATACCACGGTCATGGCTAAGAAGAACAAACATTGTTAAAATGTCTCTACTTCCCAAAGCAATCTACAGATTTAATGCAATCCCCATTAAAATACCGTCATCATACATTCAAGATTTGGAAAAAATAATTCTTTGTTTTGTATGGAACCAGAAGAAACCCTGTATAGCCAAGGCATTTCTTAGTAACAAAAACAAAGCTGGGGGTATCACCCTGCCAGACTTTTGGCTCTGCTACAATGCCATAGTGATGGTATTTGCAGAAAAATAGAGAAATGAAATTTGGAATGGAATAGAAAACCATGAGATGAAACTAACATCTTATAGCCACCCGATCTTTGATTAAGCCAAACAAGAACATATACTGGGGAAAGAATCCCTATTCAATAAATGGCGCTGGGGGAACTGGATAACCATATGTGAAAGACTGAGTCTGGACCTTTCACCACTTACAAAATTTGATTCTGATGGATATAAGATTTTTTTTTTTTTTTTTGAGACAGAGTCTTACTATGTTGCCCTTGGTAGAATGCTGAGGCATCACAGCTAACAGCAACCTCAAATTCTTGGGCTTAAGTAATTCTCTTGCCTCAGCCTCCCAAATAGCTGGGACTACAGGTGCCCACCACAATGCCTGGCTATTTTTTGAGGCAGTTTTCATTGTTGTTTTTAGCTGGCCAGGCTCGGGTTTGAACCTGCCAGCTTTGGTGTATGTGGCTGGCACCACAACCACTTTGCTACAGGTGTCAAGCTGGATTAAATATTTAAATCTAAGGCATGAAACAATAAAAATTCTTGAAAAGAGTGTGGGGAAAACACTTGATGGTATCAACCCCCGGGAAAGATTTTATGAAGAAGACTTCTGTGGCAATTGCAACCAAGTCAAAAATAAACAAATGGGGGCGGCTCCTGTGGCTCAGCGAGTAGGGCGCCGGCCCCATATACCGAAGGTGGCGGATTCAAGCCCGGCCTCCGCCGAACTGCAAAAACAAAAAAATAGCCGGGCCCTGTGGCGGGCGCCTGTAGTCCCAGCTACTAGGGAGGCTGAGGCAAGAGAATCGCTTAAGCAACCTCACTGGAGGTTGTTGTGAGCAGTGTGACACCACGGCACTCTACCCAGGGCGATAAAGTGAGACTCTGTCTCTACAAAAAACAACAACAAAAAAAACCAAATGGGACTTAATTAAACTAAAAAGTTTCTGTACAGTTGAGGAAACAACAACCAAAGCAAACAGACACAATG
>CAUYON010137764.1:0-30246 GCA_963573935.1 Arctocebus calabarensis | reverse complement strand
TAGTAGTGATCTTTAAGATTCTCCCTTTATCCTAGAGATTTTCTGTGACTCTGCTGTCTCGATTCATTTCTTGGTAGGTTACCTTAGAAATATTTGGAAAGCTGCATGTTATTCTTGTTTATTTCTTTTCTTTTTTTTTTTGATACAGAGCCTTAAGCTGTCACCCTGGATAGAGTGCTGTGGCATCACAGCTCACAGCAACCTCCAATTCCTGGGCTTAAGCAAGTCTCTTGCCTCTGTCTCCCAAGTAGCTGGGATTACAGGTGCCCGCCACAACACCCGGCCATTTTTTGGTTGCAGCCGTCATTGTTGTTTGGTGGGCCCAGGCTGGATTCGAACCCACCAGCTCAGGTGTACGTGGCTAGTGCCTTAGCCCGTTGAGCCACAGGCGCTGAGCCATTCTTGTTTCTTTCTTTCTTTTTTTTTTTTTTTTGAGACAGAGCCTCAAGCTGTCACCCTGGGTAGAGAGCTGTGGCATCACAGCTCACAGTAACCTCCAACTCTTGGGCTTAAGCGAGTCTCCTGCCTCCGCCTCCCAAGTAGCTGGGACTACAGGTGCCACAACACCCGGCCATTTTTTGGTTGCAGCCGTCATTGTTACTTGGCGGGCCTGAGCTGGATTTGAACCCGCCAGCTCAGGTGTACGTGGCTGGCGCCTTAGCCTGTTGAGCCACAGGCGCCAAGCCATTCTTGTTTATTTCTATCGAAATCTTTCTCTTCACAGAGGCTTTCCAGTTTAAAAATTTATGCTTTTTAATGTCTTCTAAAATGGCTTAAGTTGGTAAAGTATTCGTGTTAAGGATCACCAAAAACAGGAATAGTATTGGTACCTTGGAATATGTCCACCTTCCTCTTTCTCCATTTCCCAAATACAAATAATTCTCAAAAATGTAAGTTTTCAAGTAACTTGTTTGGTGGTAAACCTTTCTTTTTTCTTTCTTTTTGACTTTCTTTGCAGATGGCTTTGACACTTTCTAGTTAGCTGAACACTCTAACACCATAGTTCACAGGTGGTAAACCTTTCTTAAACGATTTTCATTCACCTCATTTAGTGTGACTGTTTATGTCTTGCAGCAGAAATATTACTGTGTTTGATTATGGGGTGTTACTTGCAGGATATATGCAAAATACTCTTTTTCTAAAAAAAAAAATTATAAATTCCAAACATAGCTGGTCCTATGGGTTTTGAATAAAAAATGGGTAGTTTGGGTGGTGCCTGTGCTCAGTGGGTAGGATGCCGGCCACATATACCCATGCTGGCAGGTTCGAACCCAGCCAAGGCCAGCTAAACAACAATGACAACTGCAATAAAAAGCTAGCTGTTGTGGCGGGTGCCTGTAGTCCCAGCTACTTGGCAGGCTTAGGCAAGAGAATCGCTTAAGCCCAAGAGTTTGGGGTTGCTATGAGCTGTGATGCCACAGCACTCTACCGAGGTATAGAATGGGTAGTTTGAATTTTTGTATTGTTTTAGCAAATACTCTTCCCTTTCTGGCTTAATAAAGAGAATAGTGTTAAGACTCAGTTGATAAGAGTTATCTTTATGGCTAATTACTCCTCAAGAGGCTAATAATTGACAAATAATAATAATCATTATTATTATTTTTTTTTGAGACAGAGCCTCAAGCTGTCGCCCTGGCTAGAGTGCTGTGGCATCACAGCTCACAGCAACCTCCAACTCCTGGGCTCAAGCGAACCTCCTGCCTCTGCCTCCCAAGTAGGTGATATTACAGGAGCCCACCATAATGCCTGGCTATTTTTTATTTGCAGCTGTCATTGTTTTTTGGCGGGCCTGGGCTGTATTCAAACGCACCAGCTCAGGTGTATGTGGCTGGCGCCTTAGCCACTTGAGCCATAGGCGCCGAGCCTATTTTTTGAAACAGAGTTTGACTTTATTGCCCTACGTAGAGTGCTGTAGTGGCACAGCTCACAGCAACCTCAAACTGTTGGGCTCAAGTGATCCTCTTGCCTCAGTCTCCCAAGTAGTTGAGACTATAGGAGCCTGCCACAACACCTAGCTATTTTTAGAGAGAGAATCTTGCACTCCTGAGCTCAAGCCTCCCAGAGTGCTAGGATTACAGGTGTGAGCCACCCGACTGGCTAAGAGCTCTGTTTTTTTTCTTTCCTTTTTCTTTTTTCATAAAGAGTCCCTGGCAAGGTTTGAACTCACTTCTCAAGGTTTGCAGGACTGGCGCTGTAACTACTGAGCTATGGGGCCCAGCTACAAATAATTATTAATTGAAAAAATGCTTTTAAAAAAACTGGTTTTGGGCTTGGCGCCTGTAGCTCAACGGGCTAAGGCTCCAGCCACATACACCTGAGCTGGTGGGTTCGAATCCAGCCTGGGCCTGCCAAACAATGACGGCTGCAACCAAAAAATGGCCAGGCATTGTGGCGGGCGCCTGTAGCCCCAGCTACTTGGGAGGCGGAGGCAGGATACTCGCTTGAGCCCAGGAATTGGAAGTTGCTGTGAGTTGTGATGCCACAGTACTCTATCCAGAGTGACAGCTTGAGGCTCTGTCTCAAAAAAAAAAAAACAAAACAAAACTGTTTTTGGATACCCATCAGTCTTCTTCTTGCTTGAAAAAAGCAAGCTGCCTTTTTTCAGCACTTTTGGCATTCATTTGGAGAAACTTCAAGGATAGCTGTTACAAGAAAAGTAATTTTTACCTTTTTCTGCTTAAGTTCTTTTGGGATTAGAGTTGTGGACCATGATATTTTGAAATAGTTCATGTCTTTTTAAAGATATGATAGCTGTTCACAGAGTCTTTGAACAAAAGCATCTCTAAAGTTAAATGGTGCCTACCACCAACATTTTTCTCACTACCATAGATTTCTTTTTCCCTTTTCTTTTTGCATAATTATGTCAGGCAGATCATTTGGAGTTGGGTACTTTTATTCCCAGTTTGTGGTACTAATCTCCAAGCAAATGTGGTTCGGAATTAGTGATAATACAGTAGAAAATAATTTTCTTCATTTATTTAAGAAAGGTGCCTTATTTGTAGGTTGTTCCATTTAAGTGTCCCAAATAAAGGGAAGTTAGCTCTAAGCAGGGAAGGGAAATGTTTGAGGAATGCTTTCTTAGGTTTGAACTTGGTGTTCTCAGCATCACTGTTTTGTTTCCAGCATGTTAATGCAAACCCACAGAGTAAATACTTCAGTGCTAATGTCTGGATCTATGGTATTACAGAGGAATGCAGGCAGTAGTTCAGATGGAACCGAAGATTCCGATTTTTCTACAGATCTTGAGCACACAGACAGTTCAGAGAGTGATGGCACATCCCGACGATCTGCCCGGGTCACCCGCTCCTCAGCCAGGCTAAGCCAAAGTTCTCAAGGTAAAACTCTTCCTTCTTCCTGACCACTGCTCACAGATGACTGGCTGGTCATCATGCAGTGGTGTTTAATAGGGAAACTGGTGCCTTGGCTTGCTGTAGATGACAGTACACCTGATGACTGGTAAAATGCAGAGCAAATGCAGAAATATCATGTCTGTAACAGTGTTTAGACCCAAAGGAACTGTGGCTGCTACAATGGATATGAAAAACATGTATGTTTTGAGTCTTTTTTTTTTTTTTTTTTAGCTTGCTATGTCTCCAGTAAAATGGAAACATTATCCCTTCACTTTCTGTTATAGCTTAGGGTTAGAGACTGGAAGCACAGATGGGCAGCAAGTTTAGAATTGTTCAACTTAACAGTTTTACCATGGTGCTAAAGGAGTATGCATTCTTTAGAAAAAAGAATACATACTTTTGGGATGGCACCTGTGGCTCAGTGAGTATGGCACTGGCCCCATACACTGAGGGTGGCAGGTTCATACTGGGCCCCAGCCAAACTGCAACAAAAAAATAGCTGGGGAGCGGCGCTTATTGCTCAAAGGAGTAGGGCGCCAGCCCCATATACTGGTGGTGGTGGGTTCAGACCCAGCCCCAGCCAAAAACTGCAAGAAAAAAAAATAGCTGGGTGTAGTGGCGGGTGCCTGTAGTCCCAACTACTTGGGAGGTTGAGGCAGGAGAATTGCCTAAGCCTGGGAGTTAAGAGATTGCTATGAGCTGTGTGATGCCACATTACTCTACCAAGGGTGATAAAGTGAAACTCTGTCTCTATTAAAAAAAAAAAGAAAAAAGAAACCATACTTTGAATTGTGATCTTTTCCTGGTCTGGGGATATGCTGCACAATATTCTCTTGTGATGCTGGCCAGGGGCAACTCTCAGTCAGCTGCATGGTCATGAGGATGAACAACCAATACTTTACAGTGTACTGTGTTTAATAAATTACATGGTGAAGCCAACACTTTGTTACAAAATAGGCTTTGTATTGGATAATTTTGTCCCAGCTGCAGGCTAATATGAGTGTTGTGAATATGTTTAAGGTAGGCTAGGCTAAGCTAAGCTCTGATGTTCAATTGGTTAGGTGTAGTAAATGCATTTTCAACATATGATATTTCAACTTACAATGGAGTTTATCAAGACATAACCACATTGGAAGTCAAGGAGCGCATGTAGTCTGAACTTGTTATCAGAGGAGGCTGGGTACTTCTAAAACCATGTTTAATTCTGGAATGTAATGCAGTACACACTTGATAGATATAAATAGTTGTACCCAAATATCAGTGTGTAAATACCCAGACTTTTGCTTTGATAGTAAAAAATTGACACTCTTGGGTGTTGGAAGGTAGTTTGAATCTTCTCTAGTGCATTTAGCCATTTGGGCTTAGATTTGGAGGGTACTTTTGACCTCTCCTGGCTCTGCTCTGGGATTCCCTGGAAAGGGAAGGAGATTGCAGTTACACAAAGCTGATGATGAATAGGGGATGATAGTGGGAAAAATTATGCTTTAAGCACTTTATTAGTGTTGATTTGGTTACTTCTGTATGGATATGTTACAAAAATGAGAGAAAAACACCAGTTTTTCAAGCAAGAAAGCGAGAATAGTCTCCTTAACAACTAAGTGGTCCTAACTTTATTTTTTAATTTAAGATTTCAACTGGAGTATAGCTATTGTCCCTTCTCAACCTTCATATTTGTAGCACAGTGGGATTATTGATAAATGGCTACTATAATTCAGCCGCTATCCTATGTGCTAGAAACCATGATAGAAAAATCATAGTTCCTCCCCAAAGGGTCTTGTAGTTTAACATGAGAACTGTAAACTGATCATAGACATACAGTGTGGTAAGGGCTGTGAGACAGGTTTGTGTAGAGTACTATGGAAGCCCAGAGGTTGGGGCAGCCAATTTAGGGCATCTCTCCCAGAATAAAGTCTTATAGAATCTAATAGGAATTTACAGGTTGAAAGATGGTAACATGTTATTTTAGAGATAACCGCATATATAAAGGAAGGGACATAATATGAAAGTGTAACTGGACCGTGCCCTGGACACCTGAAAGTTGTAAATAATTCAGAATAACTAGGAAATGCATGAATGTCTTTGAGTCTTTTTCTAGTTATTTCTACTTTATGACCACAGTTGCACAACTTCTAGGAGCACCATTCACAATGTCATCTATGTAAGGAAGCCCTTTGTATAGTGAAACATAGAGTGCATTGTGGAAGGAGTCCTTTGGCGATGTACAAACTATTTTTTTTTTTTTTTTTTTGCAGTTTTTGGTCAGGGCTGGGTTTGAACCCACCACCTCTGGCATATGGAGCCGGTGCCCTTCTCCTTTGAGCCACAGGCGCCGCCCGAGATGTACAAACTATTAACCTTGCTGCGTGTTAACTTTTTCACCTAAAAGTTTGAGAGTTTCACTTTTCTTGGAGAAGAAGAGCTCCAAGTAGCTTTTCTTGGAGAAGGAGTAAGATTTACATATTGTCTTAGGCTTTTTTGGTTGTTTGCAGTACACTTTAGAGAGGATTTTGAATGTTCTCACTACAAAGAAATGACAGGTGTTTTAAGTGGTGGGTACTGTAATTACCCTGATTTTGTAATTATACAATGTGTACATGTATCGAAACATCACTGGCTAAGTGCCTGTAGCTCAGCTCATTGAGTAGGGTGCCAGCCACATACACTGAGTCTGGTGCGTTCTAGCCCGGCCTGGGCCTGCTAAATAATGACAACTGCAACAAAAAATAGCTGGGCATTGTGGCGGGCGCCTGTAGTCCCAGCTACTTGGGAGGCTGAGGCAAGAGAATCACTTAAGCCCAAGCGTTTGAGGTTGCTGTGAGTTATGATGCCATGGCATTCGACTGAGGGCGACATAGTGAGATTCTGTCTTTTTTTTTTTGTAGAGACAGAGTCTCACTTTATCACCCTCGGTAGAGTGTGGTGGAATCACAGCTCACAGCAACCTCCAACTCCTGGGCTTAGGCGATTCTCTTGCCTCAGCCTCTCAGGCAGCTGGGATTACAGGCGCCTGCCACAATGCCTGGCTATTTTTTGATGCAGTTTGGTCGGGGCCAGGTTTGAACCTGCCACCCTTGGCATATGGAGTTGGCGCCCTACTCACTGAGCCACAGGTGCTGCCCGTGAGATTCTGTCTAAAAAAAAAAAAAAAAAAAAAATCACATTGCACCCCGTATGCAATAGAATATGTACAGTTCTATTTTAGTTAAAAATAAAAAGTAGGTGGCGCCAAGGGGTAGGGCGCCAGCCCCATACGCTGGAAGTGGCGGGTTCAAACCCAGCCCTGCCAAAAACTGCAAAAAAAAAAAGTATATATTTATCTAAAAATATGCTTTCATTCAAGCTCTTGATTTATTATTTTTTTTTTTTTTTGAGACAGTCTCATTATGTCACCCTCGATAGAGTGCTATGGCATCACAGCTCACAGGTACTTTAGACTCTTGGGCTTAAGCAGTTCTCTTGCCTTAGCCTCCAAAGTAGCTGGGACTACAGGTGCCCACCACAACACCTGACCATTTTTCTGTTGCAGTTGTCATTGTTGTTTAGCTGGTCCAGGCCAGGTTCGAACCTGCCAGCCTTGGTGCATGTGGCTGGTGCCGTAAGCACTGTGCCATGGGCACTGAGCCAGCTCTGAATTTCTTTTATTTCCTTTAAGTATCATCAGGAGATAGATACAAAAGGGCTGCTGAGCACCTCAGAATAGTTCTTGCCACCCAAAGAACTTAAAAAGCGGTATTCCTGTCTGATCTTTTGAATCTATTATGAGTTTGTTTAAGAAAATCAGAGAGGGTAATTGGAAAGAAAACTAGGCCCCTTAAGAAAAGAAATAGTTGGCTTAGCGCCTGTGGCTCACCGGGCTAAGGCGCCAGCCACGTACACTTGAGCTGGTGGTTCGAATCCAGCCCGGGCCCGCCAAACAGCAATGACGCCTGCAGCCAAAAAAAAAAAATGGGGCTCGGCGCTTGTGGCTCAGCGGGCTAAGGCGCCAGCCATGTAAACCTGAGCTGGCGGGTTCGAATCCAGCCTGGGCCCGCCAACCAACAATGACGGCTGCAACCCGAACAAAAATAGCCAGGTGTTGTGGCAGGTGCCTATAGTACCAGCTACTTGGGAGGCAGAGGCAGGAGACTCGCTTGGGCCCAGGAATTGGAGATTGCTGTGAGCTGTAATGCCACGACACTCTACCCAGGGCGACAGCTTGAGGCTCTGTCTCAAAAAAAAAAAAATGGCCTGGCGTTGTGGCGGGTGCCTGTTGTCCTAGCTACTTGGGAGGCAGAGGCAAGAGACTCACTCGAGCCCAGGAATTGGAGGTTGCTGTGAGCTGTGATGCCACAGCACTCTATTCAGGGTGACACCTTGAGGCTCTGTCTCAAAAAAAAGAAAAGAAAAGAAATAGTTGTAAAGTGTTATACATTTAGTAGTAGAATATCTGGTTTATGGTGGGTTAGAGTAAGAAAAGAAAGAATACCATTAGTGTTTATAAAGCACCATGTGCTAGAGGTCATGGTAAGTGCCTTATGTTCATTTTTTTTTTCTGAGACAGGGTCTCATTTTGTCACCCTCAGAGCTCACAGCAACTTCAAACTCTTGGGCTCAAGTGATTCACTTGCCTCAGCCTTCTGAGTAGCTGGGACTACAGGTGCCTACCACAATGCCCAGCTATTTTTTTTATTTTTTTACTGAAACAGAGTCTCACTTTGTCATCCCCTGTAGATTGCTATGGCGTCTTAGTTCATAGCAACCTCAAACTCTTGGGCTCAAGGGATTCTCTTGCCTCAGCCTCCCTAGTAGCTGGGACTACAGGCGCCCGCCACAATGCCTGGCTATTTTTTGTTGTTGTTTGTTTAGCAGGCCCAGGCCAGGTTCTAACCCACCAGCCCTTGTGTACGTGGCCAGCACTCTAACCACTAAGCTAAGGATGCCGAGCCTCCAGCTATTTCTAGAGACGAGGCCTTGCTCTTACCCAGGCTGGTCTCTAACTTGTGAGCTCAGGCAGTCCACCCTCAGTCTCCAGAGTGCTAGGATAACAGGTATGAGCCACTGCACCCAGCCATCTTATGTCCATTATTTACTTACAAGGAATGTGCTACTAGTATTTTTCCTTTTTTTTTATGAGGTAGTCTCACTATGTCACTCTTGGTAGATTGCCACGGCATCACAGCTTACAGCAACTTCAAACTCTTGGGTTTAAGCGATTGTCTTGCCTCAGCCTCCTAAGTAGCTGGGACTACAGGTGCTGTCACAACATCCAGCTCTTTTTTATTTCAGTTGTCATTGTTGTTAGCTGGCCCTGGCCAGGTTTGCACCTGCCAACTTTGGTGTATGTGGCTGGCACCATAACCACTGTGCTATGGGTGCCGAGACAGTGTTTTCCCTTTTTTTTTTTTTGAGACAGAGCCTCAAGCTGTCACCCTGGATAGAGTGCTGTGACATCACAGCTCACAGCAACCTCCAATTCCTGGGCTCAAGTGAGTCTCTTGCCGCCGACTCCCAAGTAGCTGGGAACACAGGCGCCTGCCACAACACCCGGCCATTTTTTGGTTGCAGCCGTCATTGTTGTTTGGCAGACGGGCTGGATTCGAACCCGCCAGCTCAGGTGTATGTGGCTGGCGCCTTAACCCACTGAGCCACAGGCACCGAGCCTATTTTTCCTTTTTTTTATAGATCAGGAAAATCTTGCCCAAGATGCCACATATATTTGGTATGGTGGAGTGGAATTGAATCAAATTCAGTCTTAATTCCTAAGCCTCAGTGGGTTTTTTTGTTTGTTTGTTTTGAGATAGTCTCACTGTGTTGCCCTCGGTAGAGTGCCATCACGTCACAACAGCCTCGAACTCCTGGGCTCAAGCAATTCTCTTGCCTCAGCCTCCCAAGTAGCTGGGATTACAGGCGCCCACCACAACGCCCACCTATATATAAATATATATATATATATATATTTTTTTTTTTTCTGTTTAGCAGGCCCAGGCTGAGTTTGAACCCACCAGCCCTGGTGCATGTGGCTAGTGCCCTAACCACTGAGCTATGGGCACTGAGCCGCAAGCCTCAATTTTTAATGCTATACTATGTTGCATCTCTATACCTGAGCTAGGCTCTTTTGCTTATACTTTATCCAATAAAATAGTTACTTTAAGGATTTGTTGAATTTTGGAAAGGGAGGAGGAAGAGCTACATTCTAATAAATCATATGGATGAGAAGTAAAACATTTCCTTTTTTTGTTTATTGTCTTTTAATATTGGGATCAGATTCTAGCCCTGTTCGAAATTTGCAATCTTTTGGCACTGAGGAACCTGCTTATTCTACCAGAAGAGTGACCCGTAGTCAGCAGCAACCTACTCCTGTGACACCAAAAAAATATCCCCTTCGGCAGACTCGTTCATCTGGTTCGGAAACTGAGCAAGTGGTTGATTTTTCAGATAGAGGTGAGTGGATATGATATGTCTTGGACCCATTGCAGGGGATCTGGTTAATTTCTTTTTAAGGAAGTCTTGGGATCATTACAGATAGATGCTAGTATTTTAGCTAAATGAGTACTGTGTGTAGCGTTTTTGTGTCTTGCTGAGGACAATTTGATGCTGGCGTATTCTTGAGGTCCATAGTAGCTGGAGTAATAAGAAAAAGAGACTGGGGCCTTTTCAACTACCTACAGATGTCTTGAGCTAGATTTTCTTGTAGTGATGCTTATTAGTCCATTTATCTCTAGATTTGTGAGTGGGAATAACCTTCAGTTATTGGGAATGTTAAGCTATTGTGATTGTGATTTACCAGCCCAAATCAGAGGCCTTAGAGCAGGCTTACACTCTGCTAAGTTCCTTCTAGCCTATTCCCATGGTTGATTGGTTTGCTTTCACAGTGTTTGAAAAATTTTCAATTTGTTGCCAATATTTGAAAATACAGAAATTTCATATAAAAACTGGGATTAATCATTTATTTTCAACAATGGAAAGATATGGGAACACTGGGTGGCCACTCACCCATAGTAATAATTGGCTGGAGCTGAATAGTGGTTGTCCCCTTTAGATAGACAATGAGCTGTCTATTTGGCCTTGCCTAGCCCCTGTAGGCATTTGGTTTGCAACCCCTGATTTAGAGTGTGGAATTTTAAGATTGGATTGTTAGACTACTAGCAAACTAACTCAAGAGTCTTAAGTCCATTTATACTCTCAGACCAAGCCTGTTCATTGTCATCCAGTGACAACCATTTTTGTTTATCTTCTCTCCTGTGTGTCTCCTATAAGGGAAGTGGAATGGTAATGTCTTTAAAATTTATTTCCATCCAGTTTTGATTACCTATGATTAAAAGCTTAGGAAAAAGACAAATAAGTGTTGTATATTAGGTAAACGCCAAATTTAATTTTAATTAGAATTTAAATTTACACAAAAGGAATGGTGTTAACGTCTCCTCATTTTCCATTTAGCTTTATAGCAGATGAGTAGCTAAAAGTTACTTGTTAAACCATAGGAGGATCTGGGAAGCCCATAAACTCTTATGAATAATAAACTTTTTTTTTTTTTTTTTTGAGACAGTCTCGCTTTGTTACCTTGGGTAGAGTGCTTGTGGCTTCATAGCTCACAACAACCTTAAACTCTTGGGCTGAAGCCATCCTCTTGCCTCAGCTTCCCAAGTAGCTGGGAATACAGACACCTGCCACAACACCCAGCTATTTTTTTTAGCAGTAGGGTCTCGAGATGGGTCTTGCTCTTGCTCAGGCTGGTCTCAAACTTGTGAGCTCAGGCTATCCACCCACCTTGGCCTCCCAGAGTGCTAGGATTACAGGCGTGATGAATAATAAATTTCTAAATAAATGAACTCCATTCATAAATTCTACCACTTGCTTTGCTTTAGAAACTAAAAATACCGCTGATCATGATGAGTCACCACCTCGAACTCCAACTGGAAATGCACCTTCTTCTGAGTCTGACATAGACATCTCCAGCCCCAACGTGTCTCATGATGAGAGCATTGCCAAGGACATGTCCCTCAAGGACTCAGGCAGCGATCTCTCTCATCGCCCCAAGCGCCGTCGCTTCCATGAAAGCTACAATTTCAATATGAAGTGTCCTACACCAGGCTGTAACTCTCTAGGTTAGTGTGCCCAGCTTCATGACTGCCTTTGTTCTGTGCTTTTCTTTCCCTCTAGAATTAGGATCATCCATAAATATTTTGTGTTCTGTTGTGATCTGGCTTCTTAGGTTCTTTATGTGCTCAGTAAGAATGAGTTGCCCACTTGATTAAAAGCATTTCCCTTATATTAATATATCTGGTTGCAAGGAAATTAACTATGATGGAACAGTTTATCAAGAACTTTTCCCAGTGAAAAATTCCCTTTTCCCAGTAAAAACAAAAAAAGATAACCAGTGATCTCCATTAAATGTCATTGTAAGGCACATAGTTCATGCTCATTGAGGACCAGTAGAGTATAAGCTTCTGGAGAATAGTGGTTGTATGGCCATTCCTATTAAGGAAATGAGAAAACAGATTTTTTTTTTGAGGCAGTGTCTCACTTTGTCTCCCTTGGTAGAGTATCGTATCATCATAGCTCACAGCAACCTCAAGCTTTTGGGCTCAAGCAGTTCTCTTGCCTCAGCCTCCCGAGTAGCTGGGACTATAGTGCCTGCCACAGTGCCTGGCTATATTTTCAGACAGGGTTTTGCTCTTGCTCAGGCTGGTCTCAAACCTGTGAGCTAAGGCAATCCACCCGCCTCGACCTCCCCAGAGTGTTGGAATTATACGTGTGAGCCACTGCATCCTGCCTGAGAAAATAGATTTCTTTTTTTTTTTCCTCTTGCCTCAACCTCCCAAGTAGCTGGGACTACATGTGCCTGCCACTACGCCCAGCTATTTATTTTTTTTATTTTTTATTGTAGTTGTCATTGTTGTTTGGCAGGCCCTGACCAGGTTCAAACCTGCCAGCTCCAGTGTATGTGGCTGGTGACCTAGCCACTGAGCTACAGGCACCGGCTGAGAAAACAGATTTCTTATCGAGAGGCTATGAAACTAATAAGAGTGTACATGTGATCCTGGCCTTCTGAAACTTCAGTAGTTTTAGGTCTTAAGCAAGATGAAATATTTCTTCTCTGATAAATATCTCATTGTCATCTTAGGACTTTTACTTCTCAAAGAAATACTTTAGGGATACTTGTAATGGTTTGAACCTTATTTGTGCTCCTTTGGTGAGCTGAGGTGCAGATTTTGGGCTTAAGCTTTTGTCTACAGTTGGAAGTCACTGATTGGAAGATAAGGAGCCTTTCACTCCTGGGACTACTTCTCAAATTCAGCCTTTGTATGTGGCCATCAAGTTCAGAAAAAGGCAGAACTAGAGTAAGTTGTGCTTTGTAGCACATTAATATAATTTCTGTAGTATTTTGTTAATTTGAATCCTTGGTTTCAGTAGCAGTTTCTCAGATAATTTCAGTTCATCTAAGTATGTAAGAGCAAAATTCTGTACTGGTCATCACTCAGAGAAGATAATTATTTCAGGGCTGCATCAAGTCTCTTGAGATAAATAATGAAAAACTAGGAATAGACAACATTACTTAAGTGTAAGAGCTGATGACTGATATGCCATACAGTAAGGACAGGTACTTCTCAGCTTCTGCTAGTCACAAATTGTGCATTGCTAAATGCTTACTTTCATTTTATGTGCTATGTTTAATCAGTCAATATTTATTGAATATTTGCCATATGCTGGACACTCTTATAAGTTATGGGTATGTTGCTATGAACGTGTCAAACTTCCTGTCCTCCTAGAACTTATAGTCTAGGAAGGAAACACAGATACATAATACATCATCAGGAGATAAGTGCTATGAAGGGAAATAAAGCAGGGAGGGCTGAAAGGTAGGATAGTGCATGTATGTATACATATTCATATGTGACTGGTTATGCACAGGTCTATGTAACGTATATGTAGTTGGTTAGAGGAAGCTACTCTGATATGGTGACATTTGAGCAAAGACTTGCCACTTGAGTGTTTGAGAATAAGCACTATGGGCAGAGGGAACCGAAAGTGCAAAGGCTGTTGGGCAGGAGAATGCTTTAACCGACTTGAGGAACACTTAGGAGCCAACCTACCTGGGGCAGAGTGACCAGAATGAACTGGCTTGATTATATTGTTATGTTCAGGACTTAGCCCTTAATGGAATAGACCATGGGGTAAATATAAATATGTAGCATCAGAGGACAATTCACTTCGACTTTGGTTTTAATATATTGGAAGCGTAAAAAATAAAAACACAAGTTTCCAAAATATTCTCTTTTTTTTTTTTTTTGTAAAGACAGAGTCTCACTTTATCGCCCTCAGTAGAGTGCCGTGGCGTCACACAGCTCACAGCAACCTCCAACTCCTGAGCTTAGGTGATTCTCCTGCCTCAGCCTCCTCTGGGACTACAGACACCCACCACAATGCCCGGCAATTTTTCTGTTTTGCAGTTTGGCCGAGGCTGGGTTTGAACCCTCCACCTTCAGTATATGGGGCTGGTGCCCTACTCAATGAGCTACAGGCGCCGCCCCCAAAATAGTCTTGATCCCGTTCCACTCCTTGTGTTAGACAAAAGTAAGAAAATCATTACTTTTTGAAAATAATTTTGCTATGAAAGGATTATGTGCTTGCGAAAAATTGAGACCCTAAAAGAAGAGCTTGAAGTGCATAAGCAAAAGTTCTCCTTTACTCATGCTTCCTGAACCCAGGTACCCAACTACTGTTGGTAGTTTTTTTTTCTTTTTTTGAGACAGAGTCTCACTTTGTCACCCTTGGTAGAGTGCTGTGGCCTCACAGTTCACAGCAACCTCAAGCTCTTGGGCTTAAGCGATTCTCTTGCCTCAGTCTCCCAAGTAGCTGGGACTACAGGCACCCGCCACAATGCCGGGCTATTTTTTGGTTGTAGTTGTCATTGTTGTTTGGTAGGCCTGGGCTGGATTCGAACACACCAGCTCTGGTGTATGTGGCTGGCACCCTAGCTGTTGAGCTATAGGCGCCGAGCCTGTTGGTAGTTATTTTATTTATTTTTTTTTTTTGTGAGACAGAGCCTCAAGCTGTCACCCTGGATAGAGTGCTGTGGCATTACAGCTCACAGCAACCTCCAATTCCTGGACTCAAACGAATCTCCTGCCTCCGCCTCCCAAGTAGCAGGGACTACAGGCGCCCACCACAATGCCCGGCAATTTTTTGGTTGCAGCCGTCATTGTTGTTTGGCGGCCCGGGCTGGATTCGAACCTGCCAGCTCAGGTGTATGTGGCTGGTGCCTTACTTAGCCTGTTGAGCCACTGGCGCCAAGCTAAGGGGAGGAAGGGACTTTTTTTTTTTACAGTTTTTTGGCCTGGGCCAGGTTTGAACCCGCAACCTCCGGCATATGGGGCCGGCGCCCTACTTGTTGAACCACATGCACCGCCCAAAGATTTTTCTTTTTTTTTTTTTGAGACAGAGCCTCAAGCTGTCACCCTGGATAGAGTCCCAGGGCATCACAACTCACAGCAACCTCCAATTCCTGGGCTCAAGCGAGTCTCGTGCCTCCGCCTCCCAAGTAGCTGGGACTACAGGCCCCCGCCACAACACCCAGCCATTTTTTGGTTGCAGCCGTCATTGTTGTTTGGCGGGCCTGGGTTGGATTTGAACCCGCCAGCTCAGGTGTATGTGGCTGGTGCCTTAGCCCACTGAGCCGTAGGCGCCGAGCTGAAAGGTAAAGATTTTTATAGACTTGTACTTTGACTTAGCTAACTTTATCTTTTTATCTCATTAGCATTTTCACATCAACCCATTTAATCTTAGGTATTTTATGAACATTCTGGTTGAAGAGAAATAGATGATATAAAAAGAAAATAGTACTCAGCTCCCTGTGTTTTCAAAACCATTGGAAAAAATTGATGAATAAAAGAGATACCCCTTTAGACAAAACAAGCTTTCATATGGTTTTGTTTCTTTTTTTTTTTTTTTTGAGACAGTTTCACTATGTTGCCCTCAGTAGAGTGATGTGGTATCACAGCTCATAGCAACCTTCAACTCTTGGGCTTAAGTGTTTCTCTTGCCTCAGTCTCCCAAATACCTGGGACTACAAGTGCTTGCTACAGTGCCTGGCTATTTTTTTGTTATTCTTGTCATTGTCGTTTAGCAGGCCCAGGCTGGTTTCGAACCCAGTAGGCTCAGTTTATGTGGCTGACGCCCTAAGCACTGTGCTACGGGTGCCAAGCCAAGCTTTCATATTGTTATTATTGGTGTTTTACCCTCTTAAGACCTTGTATTAAGTGCCTATTTAAAAGTTTGATCTTAGAAGAAGCTTAAATCTTTTTTTTTTTTTTTTTTTCTGGTTGTAGTTGTTTAGCTGGCCCGGGCTGGATTCGAACATGCCACCCTCAGTGCATGTGGCTGGTGCCGTAACCACTGCACTCTGGGCACTGAGCCGAAGCCTAAATCTTTTTGTTTGTTTATTTGTTTGTTTGAGACAGAGTCTCACAGCCCTGGCCAAAAAAACTGCAAAAAAAAGAGACAGAGTTTTACTTTGTTCCCCCTGGTACAGTGCTGTGGTGTCATAGCTCACAGCAAACTGACTCTTGGGCTCAAGAGATTCTCTTGCCTCAGCCTCCCAAGTTGCTGGGACTACAGGTGCCTGTCAAAACACCCAGCTCCTTTTAGAGATGGGGGTCTTGCTGTATCTCAGTCTGGATTTGAACCTGTAAGCTCAGGATAATCCACCCACCTCGGCCTCCCAGAGTGCTACGATTACAGGAGCTGGCCATTGCTCTCAGCCATGAAGCCTGAATCTTTAAATAAAACCCAGACATTTCTCCATCTCAGGATGCCCACTCTATCATAATCTCTCAGATGATGAATGCAAGGTAATTATGCCCAAAAGTGAATATTTTATCTGGTTCAGAGTTATCATAATGTTTACTTGTGTGATAGAAAGGCTCTTTTGTCCATTTTTCGTAACTTTTTTTTTTTTTTTAAGAGACAGAGTCTCACTTTATCGCCCTCGGTAGAGTGCTGTAGAGTCACAGCTCACAGCAACCTCCAACTCTTGGGCTTAGGTGATCCTCCTGCCTCAGCCTCCTGAGTAGCTGGAACCACAGGTGCCGGCCACAACGCCCAGCTATTTTTTGATGCACTTTGGCTGGGGCTGTGTTTGAACCCGCCACCCTCGGTATATGGGGTCAGAGCCCTACTCGCTGAGCCACAGGCGCCACCCATTCATAAGTTTTTTTGATTATGCAAAGGAGTAAATCCAGATTAGATAGCATTTGCATAGTGGAAAGAAAAGTAAGCTTACTTTTGGTCAGCACCTGTGGCTCAAAGGAATAGGGCACTGGCCCCATATGCTAGAGGTGGCGGGTTCAAACACAGCCCCAGTCAAAAACTGCAAAAAAAAAAAAAAAAAAGAAAAGTTGCACTTACTTTTACGTAAGATTTGGTTAATTGAGCATGGGAGAATTAAGTTCCACCAAAAGCACTTGAGCTCAGGAGTTTGAAGTTACAGTGAGCTATGATCATGCTACTTTACTTTAGTCTAGGTAACAGAGTGAGACCCCATCTTTAAAATAAATCAGTGAATGACTGAAAAAAAGTACGTTTAAAAGCATATATTCATTCCATTAAAGTGTTCCTGCTTGTAATTGTGTGTATTATAAATATACAACTTTTTGCATTTTGGGATTTGAGAAATGTATAATCAGAATCAAAGGAACTGTAGTTTATATTGACCATATATAGGTATGTTCAAGGATTGCCAGATCCATCCTGTGGAACATAAGAATTTATGGTGGGTGTGAATTATATCCCTAACCAAGACTTATCTGAGGTGGATTCAATCTGATCAGTCACACAGTTGATAAAAATGATAGCGCAAAAAAAACAGGTTCATTGAAGAGAACAATACCACTTTCTAAGTTTGTCTTCTTTCTTGAGGTTAAGTTTTTCCTCCTTTAACAGGACACCTTACAGGAAAACATGAGAGACATTTCTCCATCTCAGGATGCCCACTCTATCATAATCTCTCAGCTGATGAATGCAAGGTAATTATGCCCTAATTTATTCAACATGTACTGACTGCTTACTGTTTTCCAGGTACTTTGCTAAACACTGGGGATACAGTGGTGAACAATACAGGCAAGGTCCTTGTCTTGCATTTAAGTGGGAGAAATATAAAAAACAATTGGTTGGGTTTTTTAAAAAACTAGCTAAATAAACATGTAAAAGAATTACAATATGTGATGAGTGCTTTGAAAGAAATTAACAAGGAGATTATCTACAAAATATTTGGACTATCAACAGCTGGTGCATTGATAATTTCTGTTAAAAGTTGACTTCAAAGATTGTTAGGGACCTCTTCCACTAAGGGCAAATTTGCATAAATATGTTACCTCAATATTTACGCCTTAGGTTTTCTTCTTAGAAATCTATGAAGTCATTTTACCTTTTAAAAATTTTTCATAATTCTTTTTCTCTGTCCATTTCTGCACAATACTTTTCCTTTTTGTTACTTTCAGTCACACTTATTCTTGGCTAATTGTTCTTTTAAATAATTGAAAAATATAAATCCTAAATGACCTTTGGGATTTGGAGATAATGCATTTACAAGTGGAAGGTCAGATTCTATTTTGTATGTTTCTGCTATGAAGTATGGAACCAAAGAACTAATTATGAGATTGCAAGAGTTGGAAATGTTACTAATTAAGTGGATTGCTTGAGTAGTAATTGGATAGGTTATCCAAGCTAGTTAGACCAAAATATTGTTATTGTTTTGTTGTTGATTTGCTAATGAGGCCAAGGTCCCTGAGTCAGTTTTATTCTTAGGAAAAGTAGATTCCCTAACTAACATTAACTTTACTTGATTCAGGAATTTTTATCTTATTTACAAGTAGACCACAAGGGTGAAAGTTTATGTTTAGTCTTTTGGCAGAGTAGATACTTTGAATACTTACGTGGATTTTAAGGTCAGTGACTCTTATTTTTTTTTCATTCAAAATCTTTTTATAAGCAAGGCATTTTCCTCTTTGTGTAAGAGTAAGTGGTAAATCTCCAATTAGTCTGAACCCAGATCAAAACAGATACAGCTCTGCCCACATCTGTATCAGAAGCTGACAAGGTCTTAGGTACTTCTTTCTGTGAAAATAACTGTGATGTCTGCTTTTTGAGAGTTATTCTTTACCGTTTGTCTTTAAATATAACAATCTGATATTATAGATGATTTTACATAAAAATCTTCCTGCCAGACATGGTGGTAGCCCAGCTATTCAGGAGACTAAGGTGGGAGCTTGAGGTCAGCCTGGGCAACATAGCAAGACCCCATCTCTTATTTTAAAAAAATACTTCCTATGGTATAACTTTTAAAATTACTGTTATGTAGTGCTATGAAAATTTACCTTAAGCAATTTATGTTAAGAAAAGAAAAATTTCAGTTTAAGTAATAAAATTCTGAAAAAAGAAACATTACCATCCTGAATTTTTCTTTTTTTCTCTCTTCTCTGTGTAATCCATTTTTACTATTGGAACATGTGCTTGGAGGATCAGGAGAATTTCTGAAAGATGATTTATTTTTTATTACACTTACTATCCCAAATAGATTAAACTAATTCTTTACATTTATTAAAAGCTGGTGTTTTTGTAGAACCTGCGTGCACCTAATTGTTCTTGAGTTTCCTGGGACACTGCTGTGATCAGATCAGTGATAGTACCATTTTTATTCAGTCATATGTTTCTATGCCTACATGTGCCAACCACTATTACAGATATTTGAGGATTCAGTGAATAAGGTAAAATATATTCAAGGACCTTACATTCTCATGGGAGACGGTAACATGAACCTATAAATTAATAAGAATTTCATGCAGTAATAAATACTGTATCTTAAACAGTGGGTGGAGGGTGGAGTGCTGCTTTTCCTATGGTGGTCAAGGAAGACCTTTCTGAAGAGTTGTCATTTGATCTGGGACATGAGTAAACTCTTGGGTTTGGGAGACTGAAAATAGGCTGTGTGGCTCCAGCATGGTGAGAAATGAGGAAGTAGGATCTAGGTCATAAATAGCCTTGTGGGCCTTGGTACAAGGAATGTGTTTTATTTTGTTGGTAATGGGATGTATTTGGAGAGCTTTAGCTGAGACATGATATATTCTCATAAACACTTGTTTTGGAAATGATGGCTTACTAACGTGAATAAAGTGTGGAGCAGGAGTTCACAGGGTAGGGTGATTGGAAGACTGTGAGGAAGTTCAGGTGGTAGATGGTGTACTGGACTAGCAGAGTATCAGTGGAGATGCTAAGAATTGGTCAGAATCAGGATGTATTTTAAAAGGGAGCAACATGTTAGACTTGCTGATGGGTTTGATGCGAAGTGTGAGAACAGGGAAGAACCAAGGATGACTTTCTGGGTTTTGACCTGATCAGCTATTTATACACTAGAAGTGGAGCAGACTTGTGAGCATTCTGTTTTCACCATTCCAAGTTTTAATGGTGAAGTTGAGTAGATAGTTCGATATCAGTTCTTAATTGCCATATGATCAAGCAGACTATTGAGAGCTGACATGATCTTGTGACTACAGAATTACATTTCCTATAGACTTGAACCCAGATTTTCTGATGTTTTCTTTGTACTTCCTTACTGTGTTCTTGTGCTTCCTCACACTGTTTCTTATTCATTGTACAGTGAAAAGAGTCCAGGCTCAGAGTCATCAGACTTAATTAAAATCTTAGCTTTACCACTATTTAGCTGGCAGATCATTTCACTTCTCTGATTGTCATTTAATGGCTGAGAAGCAGAGTATGAGCTCGCCTTATCTTTCTTATAGAGTTTGTGATAATTAAGTGCGAAGGCCTTTTGAAAGTAAAAGTACAACATGAATTCGAGGGATTATCATTGTATTCTTGTGATTTAAGTAAATATAGTGTTAGAAGCAGGTGGATTTATTGACGCTGTTAATGGTTGCAGGTGAGAGCACAGAGCCGTGATAAGCAGATAGAAGAAAGGATGCTGTCCCACAGGCAAGATGACAACAACAGGCATGCAACCAGGCACCAGGTATGGGCCTTGTTAAAGCTCTGGCCATTTGAGATCCACGACTTGGATCTTCTTTGCCCCATTATTGGCTTTTGGAGTATTAGTGCCTCTTATTTCCTATAGTATGTCTTAAGTAGCTGGTCTCATAAACTCAGACATAAATTCAGAAACATGTGTTTTTCAAATAGTAAATTTTCATAAGATAAACTTTCTACTTCATAAATAAAGGAAATCATGCTATCTATAATAATAGTAGTAGTAAGAGGTAATTACAATTATTTGAAAGATTATACTTGTTTCATTTCCTCATTTTGCATCTTTTTTTTAACCCGTTGTTCTTTGCCTTCAAACCTCTTTACTTTCTTGGCATGTTTCTAAGGCCACCAGTGACTTTTCCTCAGTATTTGATGCTTGTTAACTATAAATTTTTCTACTGCTTTTTTCTTCCCTTGATTTCTAGGAAGCATCTTGGCTCTGTCCTAATTCTTCTCCCACTTCTCTGAACCTTGATGCCATGTTGATTGCATTTATCTTCCCTAAATGCCTTTGGTCTTTACTTATTCTGTTTTCCTATCTGGAACTCTTTTCCTGTACCAAAAAGAAGCGATTGTATTTATCCTTCAAGGCCTTATACATGTATCAGCTATTGTCAGAATTCTTCCCAAATCTTCTCCTTCCATTAATGAATTTCTTCCTCATTTATTCCGAAGGTAATGCCTCAAAATGTTAGCCTTTGCTACATATTACACGTAGTTCATCATCTTGGTGTCTGATATTGCAGTTAGATTATAGGTGGATAGTAGAGGAAGCAAGGTGATGAGGAAGAAGTTAGGCTTTGGAGCTAAATAGATCTGGATTTGAATACTCTTCATTTTGTCATTCTGCTGTGTTGTCCTGGGCAGGGTAGCTAACCTTCCTGAGCTTTACTTCCTTGTTATGAAGAAGGGGTGAATTATGCTTACCTGGCAGGGGAGTCAGCTAAATTACATATATAAAGTACCTATCCCCAGTGCTTGGCATGTAAAAAAGCACTTCGTAAGTGGTAAGTATATTTCATTGTCTATCTTAGGTTCTATTCTTATTCATTTTTTTCTATTTCAGTATTTGCTTTGGTATCACTGTTGATCAGATCAGTAAGCATTCAATAAATGTTTATTGACTTGAAATGATTATTTTATTCCTATTACTTTGTTTTTGTATTTTGAGACAGAGTCTCACTTTGTTGCCCTTGGTAGAGTGCTATGGTGTCGTAGCTTACAGTAACCTCAAACTCCTGGGCTCAAGTGATCCACTTGCCTCAGCCTCTTGAGGAACTGGGAATACAGGAGCCTGCCACAATGTCCAACTATTTTTGTTTTAGAGATGGGGTCTTGCTCTGGCTCAGGCTGGTCTTGAACTTGTAAGCTCAAGTGATCCACCCACCTTCGCCTTCCAGAGTTACTAGGATTACAGGTGTCAACCACTGTGCCTGGCATATTTATTAAAATAAATTTGCATTCCAGGTGGTGCCTGTGGCTCAGTGAGTAGGGCACCAGCCCCATATACTGAGGGTGGCGGGTTCGAACCCTGTCCCAGCCAAACTGCAACAAAAAAATAGCCAGATGTTGTGGCGGGCACCTGTAGTCCTAGCTACTCGGGAGGCTGAGGCAAGAGAATCGCCTAAGCCAACAGCTGGAGGTTGCTGTGAGCTGTGACGGAATAGCACTTTACTAAGGGCAACAAAATGAGACTCTGTCTCTAAAAAAAAAAAAAGAATAAGTTTGCATTCCTGAACTCATATTTAATTGGCAGTAAGCATAGTAGTTTAGGTGATGAGAGAACCTAATTTGGAATTAAAAAATTACCATATTATTTGAAGCTGGTTGTAACATTTCTGGCATTTTTTTTTTTAACTTTTAAAGTTTTTGATACTTTTTTTTTTTTGTAGCCTTCCTCTGTGGTCAGGTACTTTGATTTTGAAGCTTAACTCAGTAATGAGGTTATTAGTTAGCATCTAAGTTTTCTCCTTTTCCTTTTAGGCACCAACAGAGAGGCAGTTGCGATATAAGGAAAAGGTGGCTGAACTCAGGAAGAAAAGAAATTCTGGTCTGAGCAAAGAACAGAAAGAGAAATATATGGTGAGGACAAAGTAAATAATTAGCATAAACTTATGCTATTACATGTGATTCTTTTAATTTTCTTAGCTTCTGCCTTTCAGATTTGTCATTTGGTATTCTCTACATGTAAATACCAAGTGATTGTTCTGTGACCCTTACAACTTCCTTAATTCACCAAAAGTGGACTGTTGAGAGTAGAAACAGATCTTGGGAAAATGAAAATACAATTCGAATTTAGAGTTATAAAAATTTAACCCTCTAGTTGTTTATAAACTTTAAGAGGTCAAATGTACCCACTTAAATATCATGACATTGGAAATATGTTATAAGGAAAAATATTTAAGTTTAGCAGTAGTCCACTTCTTTTAATAGAAAAACAAATTTTCTTCATGATAAAAGGTGTTAATTGGGCAATATACTCTAGAGTGTATCTTTTTATAGTATTTTAGCATTTTTTAGTGATGTTAAAAGTAATGCATAATTCTATAAAGAGTATAGAACAGTTAAGAAGAGTATACAGGGCAGCGCCTATGGCTCAGTGAATAGGGCACCGGCCCCATATACCAAGGGTGGCAGGTTCAAACCCGGCCCCAGCCAAATTGCAGCAAAAAAATAGTCGGGCGTTGTGGCAGGCTCCTGTAGTCCCAGCTACTCTGGAGGCTGAGGTAAGAGAATCACTTAAGCCCATTAATTTGAGGTTGCTGTGAGCTGTGATGTCACCAAAATCTACTGAGGGTGGCATAGTTCCTCCATATTTTTGGAGGAAAAAAAAAGGATGGGGTGGCGCCTGTGGCTCATCGAGTAGGGCGCTGGCCCCATATACCAAAGGTGGCGGGTTCAAACCCGGCCTCTGCCGACTGCAAAACAGAAAAATAACCGGGCGTTGTGGTGGGCATCTTTAGTCCCAGCTGCTCAGGAGGCTCAGGCAAGAGAATCGCCAGGAGTTGGGGGTGGCTGTAAGCTGTGTGACACCACGGCACTCTACTGAGCTACAAAAAAAAAAAAAGAAGAAGAAGAAAAAGGATGGTTACATCCATGCTGAATAGGTAGACTTTTGTTTCTTGTTATTATTCCCTAAACAATGCAGTATAACAACTTTTTACATAGTGTTTACATTGTATTAGGTATTGTAAATGACTTAGAGATCTTTTAAAGTATACAAGAGGATATAGATAAGTTAAATACAAATACTACTCTGTTTTATGTAAGGAACTTGAGTGTCTGGATTATCATATCTGAGTGGGAGTCCTGGAACTAGTCCCCCATAGATAGATATCAAGGGATGACTGTATTTATGGTTTTTTTTTGGATAGTCATTACTGTATTGAAAATGATGTGAATAAATGGATATAGGCCAATGTGAGATGGATTATGGGGTGAATTTGTAGCTAGACACCTACACCAGACTGTTGGGTTTATAGAGGGAAGGTAGTAGAGTGCTGTAGGGTACCAGGTTTTATGTTTGCCCCAATCTTGTTCAGTGTTTTTATCTGCAAGTTGTAATAATATAATAATACCACTTACTGAATGATTATGTACTGGGCACTGTGGTTATGATTTTTTTTTTTTGATTAATATAAGGGTACACATGATTAGGTCATATTATTTGGGTTTATAAGGGTTATAGTCTGAGTTATAGTTTAGTCCTTTGCCTAGGATGTATGCATATACCACTACATTATAACCATTTGGTGGGAGCTTACTGAGCCTCCTCCCTTCTCCCCCGACTTCTTGAACTTAATTGTGATTTTTCTCCTGCGTGGGCTGGTAGTTATTGATTTACTAGTTTCAAATTAGTATTGAGTACATGGGATGGTTGCTTTTCCATTCTTGAAATTCTTTACCAAGAATAATATTCTTCACTTCCATCCAGGTAAATGCAAAAGATGTAAAGTTTCTACTTTTTATGGTTAAATAGTATTGCATGGTATACATATACCTTAGTTTATTAGTCCATTCATGGGTTGATTGGTACTTGGGTTGTTTCCACAGTTATGATTCTCTTTTAATCTTTGTGACAGCCCTTATAATGGAAGGGTTTTTTTTTTTTTTTGAGACAGTCTCTCTCTGCTGCCCTGGTGTCATTGTAGCTCACTCTTGCCTCAACCTCCCAAGTAGCTAGGACTATAGGCCCCAGCTAGTTTTTCTATCTTTAGTAGACATGGGAGTCTCACTCTTGAACTTCTGAGCTCAAACAGTCCACCCACCTTCACCTCCCAGAATGCTAGGATTATAGGCACGAGCCTCTGCTCCCAGCTCGAAAGACTAGTAAAAGCTCCTGAAATTTTTAATCTTACAAAAATCTGCTTTTCAGTAATTTGGAATAGATTATTTGGACCCAACCTTCCTGGCAAAAATGCTAGATAAGGATTTTGTTAGGCTTTTTCCCTCCAATATTTGTGAAACCAGAAGAAGCAACTACTTAGAACCTGAATCTTAGATGATAGAGTCAAAAATTCAAAAAGATACATGGCAGAAGGAACCAGATTAACCTGAAGAAATTTTAATAGGGGTAAAGGTACTGATGAATGGTTTCTTCATATGCTAATATATGTATGAAACCTGCAAGGTTCTTCCTGGGATGAGCCTTTCACTCAATTTAACTACTATTGTCTTCTATTCTTTGACTGGGAGGTGGAGCCTAGAGCAGAGTGGGCAGGGCTGGAATCAGCGTAAAAGGGAAGTTTCCCTTGTGGAATTTCTTTCCTGGCAAAGGATGCTTGTAGGTGACTGCTATGGTAAGATTTGAAAATGATTTAAAACCTGGATTGTTTTTGTGCTTTTAATTTTTTGTGACCTTGCCCTTTTTTATTCTTGCTTGATAGTAAGACATTTAACTGTAAAGAGTCCAGCCATTTTTCCCGCACATACCTGGGCTGGAGTTTTAAAGTGGGAGCAGCATGCTTTTGGTGCAGTGGTTCTAAACCTTCCTAATGCCGCAACCCTTTAATACAGTTCCTGTGGGTTGCGCTGTTTTGGTGGATAGTGTCGTGGTGCCTGCAGTGATTCAAGTAAAAGAATTTGCGATTGCTTGTCCAGCTACCCCTGCCCCTCCCTTCCTGCACATTTTCCTTCCAAGCAAAAATTTTAGACACTAAGATGTAAAGAATTTGTCTTTTGTTTATTTTGTTTTTAAATCAGGAAGTATCCACCAAGGTTCCTTTCCAATCTCAGGATTCTAGGAATTCTAGGATTCTAGGTAGTGCCTCTGGGATTGTCGTACTTTATTTATTTGCAGTCTTGCACATTTTTTACATGAAGAAACGGAGGCAGAGTTCTGATCCTTGAGGGTATCCATTTAGAGGTAGAAGAATGAAACTCTTCAGAAGTGTGAGAGCATTCCTCTCCATATTTATTAGGGTGGGTGGAGGGTGTCTTCTGGCAATGACCTGATGAGTACTGTGTTTTGTGCTTAGTCCTTAGCACCTGGTATGCAGGTTATGGTTGTGATTTTTTAAGTTCTTATAAGCAGAGTATCATGCTTTGATCATTTTCCTAGGAACATAGACAGACCTACGGGAATACTCGGGAACCTCTCTTGGAAAACCTGACAAGCGAGTATGACTTGGATCTTTTCCGAAGAGCGCAAGCCCGAGCTTCTGAGGATTTGGTGAGTATTAAAACCTCTAGGCTGAGGACCACTTGTGAAAAGCATTTAGAACTGCCAAGAAAGGTGATTAGCAATCAATTTGATGGGAATTAAGTGTACCTTGCTGCTTGAATCGCTTTCTCCTCCCCAGCTATTCCTTGTTGGAAACTGCCCTTCCCATTTGTATTTAAAACTAGTCATCCCTCCTCCCTTTCCCCTTATTCTGAGAATTTTCCCCCTTCTTCCACCTTAGCTTCTGGAAGTACCAGTTTGGCTTGTTGGACTGTGGCGAGATAAAACAGCAGGTGCTCCTTTGTCTTTAGTTGGGCAATTTGCAATTCTGAGAACCTCTAGCCTAGGAGAGACCCTTCCCTCTCTGTTACTTGTGTTACTTAATCCCAATAGAAACAGTTTCCCTTTTGCAAGGCTTCCTCTGTAAAATAATAGAATGAAAATAATAATGAAGGAGAATAGTGGAAAAGACTGCTGGCAGTTATTTTAGAATTAATCTTTGACACAATCAAGTTTTATATATTAAGATGAGTTTCCATTGATTTTTTTACTTACAAGTAGTTGACACTTAGTTTTAATGCCTAAGCAGAATTTTAACAACTTTCCTTGAAGAAAATTCTGGTGGTTGGCCAGGTGTGGTGGCTCCTGCCTGTAATCCTAGCACTTTGGGAGGCCAAGGTAGGTGGATTGTCTGAGCTCAGGAATTTGAGACCTGCCTGAGCAATAGTGAGACCCTATCTCTAAAAAAAAATAGCCAGGTGTTGTGATGGTATCTGTAGTCCAGCTACACAGGAGGCTGAGGCAAGAGAATTACTTGAGCTCAATTGAGATTGCTGTGAGCTGTGATGCCAGGGTACACTACCCAGGACAACTGAGTGAGACTCTGTCTCAAAAAAAAAAAAAAAAAGGAAAATTCTGATGGTTGAGTTTATCTCTGATTTAACTGATTAAATGTAGTTCAGGGAAACTCAGTTTGTAAAGCCTATATTATCTCCAATCTCTCCTCACCTTTACAACTTCTTAAAAACTTTTTTTTTCTTTTTTTTGAGACAGAGCCTTAAGCTGTTCCCCTGGATAGAGTGCTGTGGCATCACAGCTCACAGTAACCTCCAACTCCTGGGCTCAAGCGAGTCTCCTGCCTCTACCTCCCAAGTAGCTGAGACCACAGGCACCCGCCACAATGCCTGGCTATTTCTTTGGTTGCAACCATCATTGTTTGGTGGGCCTGGGCTGGATTCGAACCCTCCAGCTCAAGTATATGTGGCTGACACCTTAGCTGCTTGAGCCACAGGCGCTGAGCCCTTAAAACCTTTTAAGAGGAAGGGTTTGTTCTCGGACAGGCTCTTGCTGCTCTTGGTTTTCTGTATCCTCTTCTGAAATAGAGCATTCCCCAGGCTAGCCGTTCACAGTTTTCCACCTGGTTATGCTTACAAATTACTTCTGTTGCTGACTCATAGCCACTGATGGGTATCCAAAAATATCTATGTTCTAGTTTAGATTCTAAGATTAAAATCATTCACATTTCAGAAATATATACGTATGTACATATGTATATTTTGAGAAAGATTCTCAATCTTGTCACACTGGGTAAAGTGCCATGGTGTCATAGCTCACAGCAACTGCAAACTCTTGGGTTCAAGCAATCCTCTTGCCTCAGTCTCCTGAATAGCTGGGACTTACAGGTGCCCACCACAACACTCAGCTATTTTTAGAGATGAGGTCTCGCTCTGGTTCAGGCTAGTCTGGAACCTATGAGCTCAGGGAATCTACTCACCTCGGCCTCCCAAGTGCTGGGATTATAGGCATGAGCCACAGTGCCCGGCCTTAACTGGTTTAATTTTTATTTACTTTTTTTATTTTTTGAGGCAGATTTCACTTTGTTGCCCTGGGTAGAGCGCTGTGGTATCATAGCTCCCAACAACCTCAAAGTACTGGGCTCAAGCAATCCTCTTGTCTCAGCTTCCTGAGTAGCTGGAACTATAGATATAGTAGATGCCTAGGCTATTTTTTGCATTTTTAGTAGAGATGGGCCTCCCAGAGTGCTAAGATTATAGATTCTGAGCCTGTATAGGCTCTGAGCCACCATGCTGGCCTATAGTAGATTACCTTTATAATTCATTTTGCTTCAGGTGGAAGTTTGCCAAGGACTCACTCTGATGAGGCCCAGTGTGGTAGGGAACAGAGAAACCACTCTGTTGAGACTTGTGCTCTGGGCAATCTAGACAGTAAGTTTTCTAGAGACCTGCTTGATTTTGCCCTGCTCATAAAGCTCTCTTTAACATTGTTCTCATGGGTAGAAGCCAAATCTGTCTGATATTTTCATAGCCTAGCATGGTGGCATGTACACAAACTTCCTACAGGCTTTTAAAAACAAAGATGTTAACTTATAATCCTCCTTTGACTTTGATTTCTTCTTACCAATAGGAGAAGTTGAGACTGCAAGGCCAGATTACAGAGGGAAGCAACATGATTAAAACAATTGCTTTCGGTCGCTATGAGCTTGATACTTGGTACCATTCTCCCTATCCTGAAGAATATGCTCGGCTAGGACGTCTCTACATGTGTGAATTCTGCCTAAAATACATGAAGAGCCAAACGATACTCCGCCGACACATGGTAAGCTCTCTTAGGTTTCTCTGCTTTGACCATGATGGTGATGAGATCTCTAGATTTTGCCCTGGCGATGACATCTGTTCAGGCAACTCTTTTTTTCTTGTGAAACAGAGCCTCAAGCTATCACCGTGGATAGAGGGCAGTGGCATCACAGCTCACAGCAACCTCCAACTCCTGGGCTCAAGCGAGTCTCCTAACTCTGTCTCCCAAGTAGCTGGGACTACAGGCACCCACTACAATGCCTGGCCATTTTTTGGTTGCAGCCATCATTGTTGTTTGGCGGGCCCAGGCTGGATTCAAACCCGCCAGCTCAGGTGTACGTGGCTGGCGCCTTAGCCGGTTGAGCCACAGGCACCGAGCCTATTCAGGGCAACTCTTAAGTGGTCCACAGCACTGAGATGAAGGCATAGAAAATGGAAGGCCAGATTTGGGGCGGAGAGTATGCAAGCTACAACATGGTGTTGTTGACACCCAAAGCAGCTGAAAGCCCTTAAGAACATCTTGTCATATGCATCTCCCTTTTTTACTTCCTCTCTACTCTTTTTTTTTGGACGCAGTTGCCCCAGCTAGAGTACAGTTGCATCATCATAGCTCACTGCAACATCAAACTCCTGGGCTAAGTGATCTTGTCTTGCCTCTCAAGTACCTGGGACTGCATGCACCCAACACCATGCCTACTAGTTTTTTCCTATTTTTTGTATTGATTGTCCTCAAGCAATCTTCCTGCCTCAGTCTCCTAGAGTGCTAGGATTACAGGTGTGAGCCACTGCTCCTGACCCCTATTCTTTTTATTCCCTTGGAGTATGAATTACCTCTGTCCACAGTTTTTATGTGTCCCAAACTACATGAAAATGTACAGACTAAATTCTTTAGATAGGGACAGTATGACTCACCTTTGTATGCCTGACAACTGGCATGGACAGTAGATGCCCAGTGTGTGTTGATGAATGCTTAATTAAGGGAGATCAGCCTATAACAGATTGTGAAAGTAACAGAATGAATCCTTTGGTGCCTTACCCTCAAGTTGTTCAGTGCTTTCTGTTTTCTGAACATTCTTTTTCCTATTAAAATAGGAATAAAGGGCAGCACCTACAGCTCGGTAGATAGGGTGCCGGCCACATACACCAAGGCTGGCGGGTTTGTACCCGGCCCCGACAAGCTAAAACAACAATGACAACTGCAACAACAACAATTACAACAAAATAGCCGTGCGTTGTGGCGGGCACCTGTAGTCCCAGCTACTTGAGAGGCTGAGGCAAGAGAATTGCTTAAGCAAGCGACTTGTAAAAATGAAAATACACATCGCAGCATTAGGAAGGTTGAGAATTAGGAAGGCTTAAGCCCAAAAGTTTGAGGTTGCTATGAACTGTGATGCCACCGCACTCTACCCAGGGCACAGCATGAGGCTCTGTCTCAAAAAAAAAAAAAAAAAAAAAATAGGCTCAGCGCCTGTGGCTCAATGGGCTAAGGCGCCAGCCACGTACACCTGAGCTGGTGGGTTTGAATCCAGCCCCAGGACCCGCCAAACAACAATGACGGCTGCAACCAAAAAATGGCCGGGCGTTGTGGCGGGCGCCTGTAGTCCCAGCTACTTGGGAGGCA
>CAUYON010137763.1:0-15266 GCA_963573935.1 Arctocebus calabarensis | reverse complement strand
ACCCTTCAGATACCCTGTTGTGCTCAGGATCATGTTTAAGCTTCTTTTTTGAGACAGAACCGCAAGCTGTCACCCTGGATAGAGTGCCGTGGCATCACAGCTCACAGCAACCTCCAATTCCTGGGCTCAAGCGAGTCTCTTATCTCCGCCTCCCAAGTAGCTGGAACCACAGGCGCCCACCAAAACACCCGGCCATTTTTTTGTTGCAACCGTCATTGTTGTTTGGCGGCCCGGACTGGATTTGAACCCGCCAGCTCAGGTATACGTGGCTGGCGCCTTAGCCCGCTGAGCCACAGGTGCCGAACCTATAGTTTTGGGTTTTTTGTTTTTTTTATAGTTTTTGGCCAGGGCAAGATTTGAACCAGCCACCTCCAGTATATGGGGCCAGCGCCCTGCTCCTTTGAGCCACAGGCGCTGACCTCCTCTTATAGTTACTTTCATATGCTGTTCCTGCTGCCCGGAAGACATCACCTATATATCTGTCCCCTGTTCACCCTGTCCACATTTGAGGAGGTAGCTCAAATGTCCCACCCTGACAAGTCTTCCTTCCTTCCCACTCTCTGCCCTGCCGGAGAAAAGCGGGTCCCCCTTCTATTCATCCTTCAGTTCTCCTTCTGGGTCTACCGCCTCCAGGAAGCCATCCCTGACCACCTCCACATTCCCAACGTACTTCAGGCAGACTTTGTACTTCTCACGTTGGGTTGGGATGACATGTCCTTGTTCTGCCCGATCCTTCAGGATCCTGAGCTCCTGGTGGTAAGAGACTGGGCCTAGGACGAAACTATCCCCAGCACCTAGCTGGGGGCTGGTATAGAGGCAGGCATCATAAAGGGACTTTACCTAACAAATGCAATCAGTGTAACCTGGTTTCTTGTACCCTCAATGAATCTCCAACAATTAAAAACAAAACAGGGCATCAGTTGTGGCTTGGTAGATGGGTGAATGAATAAGTGAATGAATGAACAAACAAATGAATAGCAGCATTTGGACAAGCAAGTTAGAGCTGGTGATCGCAAAGAAGGATCACTGTGTGTTATTTTGAGGGCCTCCGGCTTTGTAGGAAGTAGAAAAGGAAGGCTTTGTTCTGACGCGGGTCTTGTCTCCTTTCACCCCAACTAAGCCTCAGTTTCTTCATATGCAAACTTAAAGTAATAGTACTCATTGATTTCCCAAATGGTCATGAGGGTTGAATGGGATCATATTATTGCTGGTGTTATTAGCATTATGTTGTAACCCTGTTACACCAGGGATCCATGTGATTCAGTCGCATGCAAGAAGTCACAAGGGATTAAAAGGGAATTCCATTATTTGACCCTCTTAACACTGGCCTGTCCAGATGACCAGACAGCAGCTTCCTCAGGTCCCTCAGACAAGGAGGCCCAGATATGCTGCCTGCCATTTACCCACACTTAGTGCCCACTCAGCCCTGGGCTGAGCTCACTTCATCCTCCCAGTGCCACTGTGTGATATGTGGTTTCATTACCCCCATTTAACAGATGGGAAAGCCGAGGATCAGAAAGATGAAAAAATCAGCTAGAAAGGAAGTGATGAAGGCAGGATTTACACCCCAGCAGCCTGACTCCTGTGCCTATGAGTTCCCTGACTACTGATACATGAATAGGTTTCGTTTGGAACCCCAGCCCACCAGAGCTGGTGCAGGCAGACACAAGTCCTATTGTGAATGGCCTTATTTGCATGTAGTGAGTCTCCTGTCAACATCTGGTGAAATGGGCACTTGGGAGTGGCCTAGCTAGGAGTGGAGTCTCACTGTGGCGCTGGAGGGTGGCTCCCCCTCTCCAACAAGCCTTCCCCTCAGACACACCCCTGCAGCATGAGCCTGAGCTGCTGCAGGTCACAGGGGGCAGGAGCCCTCTAACAGCTGGGCACCATATCATCATGGAGGAACCACGTCCCTCAGCTGGGAGACAACTGCTCCCTGAGTGTCTACCAAGTGGTGGGCCTGGGCCCACAACACCTCCCACGGCAGCCTCACCATAGGTCTTGCTTATCCATTGTACAGAGGAAACTGAGGCTTAGAAAGGTAAGCAACTTGCCAAGGTCACAGCAGATCTGCGATTTGAACACAGATCTGTGTCTCTCAAGCCTAAGCCAGGTTCAGGCTGCCTTGCCCAGGACGGAAGGAGGGGAGGGGTCACTCTTATCCCAGCCAGGGCTCAGAGGGGACAGCAATCAGGTGAACACTGACTTCCCATGTCCTGCTCAGGACGCAGGTAGTCCCTTCATGGGACGCTGGGGTTGGGCTTGCCGCACGCACCCCTTCCCTCTTCTCCAGGAACAGTTGGGGGTCACCTGCCTTCCCAGTCAGCTAAAACTGGAGCACATTTCAGCCTTAGCTTCCCCAAGACCCTGCACCATCCAGAAAGGCCAGGCCACTTGTTAAGCCACATGGTACTAGGTTAGAAAGGGACAGCCATTCCATGCTCCCTACCTCAGCAAAGTGCCTCTGCTCACACTTGAGGGCCAAAGAAGTCCCTGTGCACAAGCTGGGGGCCAAAGAGGCCTCTTACCACTTCCCTCCACCACCTTTTCCAAACCCTCAAGGTGGCGGAGACTTATCCACTCTGCCTTCTTCCATAGCAATAGAGCCTCCAGTACTTAGCTGGCCACGGTCACTCAGAGTTAAGGCCGCACTCCTCCCTTATAGCTGGGTGTGGCCACGCAGTTAAACTCTGGCCAGTAGGAAGGATATAAGTAAAAGTGAGCTGTCCTAGCTGCACCCTGGGGAAAAAGGGCAGGTGGCTTTCTTTCCTTCTCTCCTCTTTTCTTTTCTCCTCCCAGGTAGGTGGAGTGCAGGACATGGCACTGATCTGACTTGGAGCAGAAGAACAAAGCCATCAGCTTAGGGATGGTGGAGCAATGGGAAGGAAAGACCTTGGGTCCCTGCCACCTTGGTGTAGCCAAACTGGAACTGGTGCCCTTACACCACGACTGTGTGTTAAAGGAAAACATAGTCCTTTCTTGTTCAAACAACTTATTTTGGGTCTTTGAAGTGGCAGCTGAAACAAGATCCCAACTAACAGAACCATCAGCTTCCGTGCATTGTACCTCCTACAGGTCACCCAAATCCATCTATTAATAGTTCCTGTGGTCTTCACCACGCCCCCACCCCAACCAAAGGCAGAGCCTCTCATCACCACCCTAAGCAAGAGCAAGACCCCCATCTCTACTAAAAACAGAAAAATTAGCTGGGTGTTTGGGGGGCACCTGTAGTCCCAGCTGCTTGGGAGGCTGTGGCAGAGGCATCACTTGAGCCTAGGAGTTTGAGGTTGCTGTGAGCTCAGCTGAAGCCAGGGCTGTGGAGTGAGACTCTGTCTCTAAATGAAGAAAGAGAGAAATCTGACCGTATGTCAGTTTAGCAAAAGCACACTAAGAATTACTAGAAGTGACTGTAAAATAGTATTTGGATGGTATATTCCTAATGGGTTTCACCCTAAGGACCACAGAACCACAAGGCAATCCTCAGCTGCACTCAAGCATCTTACAGGTAGTGATGACAGTGCCATTGTTGTGTTGAAACAATTAACTTTGTGCTCTCTCTTGCTTCCTCCCTCACCACGTGCTCTCTTTGCACATGCCTGCTGTCCTAACACTTCCCGCCATGGGAGGAAGCAGCCTGAGGCCCTCACCAGATGCAGTTGCCCAATCTTGGACTTCCCAGCCACCAGAATCAGAAGCCAAATAAACCTCTTTTATATAATTAAAAAAAAACTATTTGCTTTATAATATAGGATAAAGAACATATGAAACTGTGTTCATGGCCCAATGTGGTGGCTCACACACCTGTAATCCTAGTACTCTGGGAGGCTAAGGTGGGAGGATTGTTCAAGCTAAGGAGTTTGAGACCAGCCTGAGCAAGAACAAGACTGTCTTTAGAAAGAAAGAAAAAAAGAAAGGAAGAAATTATGTTCATGCTGCTGGTAACCAAGATTTTCTATGTAACAAAAAAAGATACAAAACAAAACCAATTAGTTGAAATTTTAAAATTTTATATACTTAAATTTGAAGAAATATCAGTTTTCCAGCTTTAAGCCTCAACACAATGCTAACCCAGTAACGATGGGTAGTACCCCAAGTGTCTAGATAATAGTTCCTAACTCTCACATATTGCCAAAAAGAATAAGGCTTCTCAGAGAAACGGCTGCAGAAATGTATAAGATAAACTTGGGACGCCTCGGCGCCTGTGGCTCAACGGGCTAGGGTGCCAGCCATGTACACCTGAGCTGGCAGGTTCGAATCCAGCCCCTGGGCCCGCCAAACAACAATGACGGCTGCAACCAAAAAAATGGCCAGGCGTTGTGGCGGGCACCTGTGGTCCCTGCTGGTTGGGAGGCAGAGGCAGGAGACTCGCTTGAGCCCAGGAATTGGAGGTTGCTATGAGCTGTGATGCCACAGCACTCTATCAAGGGTGACAGCTTCAGGCTCTGTCTCAAAAAAAAAAACAAAAAAACTTGGGACACACTGTCATCTTGAAATCAAAGAAACTGTAGCCTATGGAGATCATGCCAGAGGATGAATGACACAGTGTAAAGGGCTCCATTTACTTTGTATCGAGTAGAGTTCTGAGTGCTTTCACACTTTAGGAAAGCTACTTTACCTTATTTAGCCTTCACAACAAGCCTATTAGGAAGGCATGTGATTATGCTCATTTTATAGTTGAAGAAACTGAGTCATGGGCAGATTACTGAGAAAACTGGACATTATCCCTGCGGCTGTAGGTGGCTGAGCCAGGATTTGACTCTGAAGTCCTACTCTGAGTCCTTAACCTTCTTCTAAGCTTCTTCTTAATTAATGTATAGGTCATTCAGCATCAAAGTATGAAAGGAAAATAAAGGAACCCTCCAACCCCCTCAGGCTTGGCAGAGGCTGGTGTGGACGTGGGTTCAGAACCATGGACAGTACCCCAAATCCTACACCCTCCTTAGTTCAGTGGCGTCTACGCCCAGACCGTGCAGAGGCTGATACCATGGGGTTCGGGGACCAGCTGGCTTGCACTCACCCCACATCTTGGTCAGTTGCAGACAAAGCTCCCTTCATGCCCAGACTTCCTGTCAGTCGTGCCTTACACCATCCCCACCTGCTCGGGCCACCTGGGCTCTCTTGCCCAAGACCACCACTTAATAGTGGGGATTATCAAAAATTAGCTGGGCGCTGTGGCGGGTGCTGTAGTCCCAGCTACTCGGGAAGCTGAGGCAAGAGAAACACTTAAGCCCAAGAGTTGGAGGTTGCTGTGAGCTGTGACTCCACTGCACTCTACCGAAGGCGATAGAGTGAGACTCTGTCTCCACAAAAAAAAAAAAAAAAATAGTAGGGGTTATCATTTAATTTCTGAAAACACTCAGCAAAGTAAGAAAGAGCATCCTTAGGTGGCGCCTGTGGCTCAGTGGGTAGGGCGCCGGCCCCATAAACCCAGGGTGGCAGGTTCAAACCTGGCCCTGGCCAAACTGCAACCAAAAAATAGCCGGACGTTGTGGCGGGCACCTGTAGTCCCAGCTACTTGGGAGGCTGAGGCAAGAGAATCGCTTAAGCCCAAGAGTTGGAGGTTGCTGTGAGCTGTGACTCCACAGAACTCTACCGAAGGCGATAGAGTGAGACTCTGTCTCCACAAAAAAAAAAAAAAAAAAATAGTAGGGATAATCATTTAATTTATGAAAACACTCAGCAAAGTAAGAAAGAGCATCCTCAGGTGGCGCCTGTGGCTAGGTGGGTAGGGCGCCGGCCCCATAAACCCAGGGTGGCAGGTTCAAACCTGGCCCTGGCCAAACTGCAACCAAAAATAGCCGGGCATTGTGGCGGGCACCTGTAGTCCCAGCTACTTGGGAGACTGAGGCAAGAGAATCGCCTAAGCCCAGGAGTTGGAGGTTTGAGCTGTGTAATGCCACAGCACTCTACCAAGGGTGATAAAGTGAGACTCTGTCTCAAAAAAAAAAGCAAGAGCATCTTCATCCCCACTTCACAGACAGAGAAACTGAGGCCCAGAGAGGTATGGAAACGCCCAAGCTCATGCAACTGGGGAGTGACCGATCCTGGCACGGTGCCCTTGCTGCGCCCTCATGCTTCCCTCTTATTGGCTCATCCTCCTTGGAAGGCTGAGCGTGGGGTGCTGGTGACCCATGCTGAAGAGTGAGTCACACTCATTTTGAGTGTCATCTCCCAGGCTGCATCTGGGTGCTAGAAGGAGGCGTCTGGGCAGATGAACAAGAGGTAAGAAGGCTGCTTTTCCAGCAAGAAAGGAGCCAGCTCCCAAAGCACACTGATGCCTCCTGCTCTCTCTCTACCTCGCCTCCCACTGCATCTGACCACCTCTGCCTCCAGGAGGCCCCTGGAACCTGTCCCCATGACCTCCTCAACCAAAACCACGGCCCTCCCCCAGGCTTCTGTCACCTCTCACCCAGACCATGGGAGCCCCCTTCCCCTGGGCGTCCTGCTTCCTCTCTCACCTCCCTGAATCCACTTTCTGCGAGAAGGATGCAGACAAATTCCAGGTGTGCTTTGAAGGTGAGGTTGACAGTTGTAATGAAATGGACCAATGAGTATATTTAGCTGCTGCTGACATCGGTGTGACTCCCTTTTCTACTCAGGCCTAATTTTATTTCTTTTAAAGCAGCCAATAAGGTAGCGCTCTCAGCTCTTCAGGAGGCCAGAGGCTTTTCTGCTGGAGGATGCTTAAGAGGGAGCAAGTCAGTGATGACCAGTGAAGAGCCTGCACTTTCTGCAACTACGGAAGGGCCAGGAAGTACAGAGGAGGGAATCCTTACAGATCAAGGGGATGTAAAAGCCATGCCGACCGAACTCATCATATGAACTTTGTCTCCTTATGTGACTCACCAACCATAAAAATATAGTTAGGGAATCCTGGGGGGCACATGGGATTTTTAGAGAAGATTATAGTATCATATCAAATGATTTTATGTCTGAGGTTTGCAGTAGAATAATCCAGCAGGGGGCGGGTGGGGAAGTAAGATAAAAACAAGGTCATCTGAGGGAAGTTACACCTTCCTCAAAAGACAGACTTCACGTGATCACAGTAAGTGGAATATGCCTGGGAAATGAGCCAGCTAGTGGCTTCCAGGTGCCAACAGAGAACATGGTGGGACCTGCCAGTGGGTGTATGGGGGTGGGGCAGAAGTGAGGGTTTTAGACCTATCCTGCTTATGACACTTCCTGCTGGTGACGCTTCTTTGCCTATGATCTTTGGCAACTTCCATTTTCACCGTGTACCTCAGTTTCCTCATCTGTCAAATGGGAGATAACCATGTCTGTCTGACATAGCTGCAGTGAGGGCTACAGGAGTTGACACTTAGGGTCCAGTATGTCACAAGCCCTAAAGAAATGTTAGTTCTGGCCGGGCACCATAGCTCATAACTGTAATTCTAGCACTTGGGAGGTAGGGGAGGGTGGATTGCCTGAGCTCACAGGTTCGAGACCAGGTTGAGCCAGAGCGAGACCTCGTCTCTAAAAATAGCCCAATGTTGTGGCAGGAGCCTTATTCCCAGCTACTCTGGAGGCTGAAGCAAGACAATTGCTTAAGTCCAAGAGTTTGAGGTTGCTGTGACACCATGGCACTCTACCAAGGGTGACAAGTGAGACACTGTCTCAAAAAAAAAGAAGGAAATGTGAGCTCTGATTACTGCTATTAGATAATATATGAATATTTTCATTACTTGGGGGGATTCTACATTTATCTCAGCAGATCTAGATCCCCCCACCACCACTTTTTGACGGGGAGGCAGTGTAGGGCACCCCAAGTGTTTATTTATTTTGTTTATTTATTATCGACAGATTTATTTAGATATAACTCACCTGTCACATAATCCACCTATTTAAAGTGTACAATTCAGTGGGTTTTACAGAGTAAAGAGTAAGAATGGGTACAAAAAGTTGTATATCGGGATGGCACCTGTGGCTCGAAGATGGGTAGGACGCCAGCTCCATATGCCAGAGGTGGTGGGTTCAAACCCAGCCCTGGCCAAAAACTGCAAAAAAAAAAAAAAAAAAGAGTTGTGTATCTATTCATCACTGCAATCAATTTCTGAGCATTTCCCCCAAATGGGGCATGGCTGGCTCAGAGCCTGTAGCTCAGTATTTAGGACACCGGCCACATGGACCATCGCTGGCTGGTTCAAACTGGCCTGAGCCTGCTAAACAACAATGACAACAAAAATAGCTGGGCGTTTGTGGCGGGCACCTGTAGTCCCAGCTACTTGGGAGGCTGAGGCAAGAGAATCGCCTAATCCCAAGAGCTGGAGGTTGCTGTGAGCTGTGACATCAGGACACTCTACTGAGGGTGACTTAGTGAGACTCTGTCTCAAAAAAGGGGGGGGCAATGTAGCAAGGAGGATAGATGGAGCCCTCCTACGACTTCAGAGCAGAAGCCGTGGGCCCTGGGGGCCACCACCTGCCCACGGCTGTTTAGGGTGGGCCCAGCACAAAGGCCCCACCGTGTTCCTTATTGACACCCAGGAGCCGCCCTCTGGCCCAGCTTCCAGACATTTACCGCAGTTGAGTGAAGCACGTCTTTATAGAAAGGTGCCCACAGCCCTCAAGGTGGCTTTCTCTAGATCATAATAACCTGCCACAATTTAATTTCCTCTTTTTCTCTCAAGAGGGAAGGGGAAATGATTACAACCTACATGGCAGGGGTTAAAGTTGCCCATCCAGGGTCATTTGGTGACTGGCCCCTGGAACATCAGGGCAACAAAGGACAGGGATCAGGAATAGCTCTGGGGCACTCGGCTCACCAACTGGGAGCTGGGGGTGCTATTTAGCAAAATAGGGGAAGTGAGGGGAGGGCAGGTAGAAAGGGGCAAAAGGGCTTGCAACCCCCCTTTCACAAAGCTGTCATGAGGCTCAGAAAGAGTCCAACAACCCTCCGGGTCAGACAGAGCTGGGTTTGAATCCTGCCTCCTGCCTTCTAGGCCACGTGCGTCTGAGCAAGTTGCTCTGAGTCTGGGTCTCCAGGTCTGTAAAACAGGGCCTGCCAAACCTGCCTCCACCAGGTTGGCTGTCAGGGTTCGAGGGGCCAGGCCTATAGCACCCCCAGCACAAGGCCTGGTGCCCAGTAGTTCTACACTCTTGCTCAAGGAACAAGCATTAGTTCTCCTTTCTGGCTGTAGCTCCTGCTCATGGCCGTGGGGAAATTCCAGCTGCAAGAATACCTGTCATGGGGCTAAGAGAGGCAGGGACTCTTCTGGAAAGACCCCAGGAAATGGCTGAAACAGGGAACTTACCAGGGAGGGATTTTCCAGGCTGTAGGGAAAAGGGAGAATCTGGTGGGCAAGGGGAATCAAACACATCACACTCCGCTGGAAACCTTCTACGCCTTCCCAGGGGTGTGCTCCCCAAAACCATTCATCTTTGAAGCCTGGCTTACCCCTCCAGCCCTTGCTCCAACCATTTCTCCCGCTCCCAGCCACCCTGGCTGGCCCGTGTTCCCACATCACACCTTTACAGGGACCGCTTCCCCCCACCCCCACAGCTCTTTCCTCTGTTTCCCTAAGGCTTCAGCTTTATGCCACCAGAGGGTCCCACCCTGATCCACTTTCTGTGTAGCCCCCTGTGCCACCCATCCTTCATCACAGCATTTATCTCAGTCTGAAATTACATTACGTGACTCACTGATTCACTTATTTCTGTGCCCACTGCCTCTCCCTGGAATGTCAGGCTGGAATCTTGTCCTGTACACAGCTCCATCCCCAGGCCTTGATGTGAGCCATCCTGAATGGCTGAGCCCCAGCTGGGGTTCCTGGGAGGAGGCCTGCAGGAGCCCCAGGTCCCCAAGCAGACCCTGGGAGGGCACTTGAGCTCTGAGTCCTCAGACTTAGCAGCTCCTGGGCCCAAACCCCTCCCGCCAAGGGCGCCCTTGGACTATTTCCTGCTTATGGACAGAAGGCAGCTTGGTCTTGACTCCTGAGTGTTTGTGTCAGCACCTCCTGCTGTCCCCAAGTCCAGTGGCTCTACCCACAGCTTGGCTGATGGGTGGCCAGGGACATGGAGGCTCATCTGATCCTGCTGCTGGGATGGACCCCTCCCCGGTCCTCCCTCTCCTGGCTCTGTACACTCAGTCCACACTCATTCCGTTGGTGCTTTGCTAAAAATCCCCCTGCATCCACCCCCATCTCTGAATCCGTCTATCCACAGGGCTGGGCATGGGAAGCCCGAGCCTCCCCACTGACGGGGCTGGGCCGAGGTTGGGCCTCTTGAGAGTTTTTCCTCCCAACACTCACCACAGAGATGCTTAGGTGGGCAGGGGACAGCCCAGAGCAGGGGACAGGGGGGCAGAGACCTCCAGCCGGGGCAAGGCCAGCCCCCACATCTGCCCACTGCACTGGTGTTTCTCCCTCAGGAGCTGTGGGCTTTCATGTAGCTACCACAGGCAGCTCTTGAAAATTTGATTTGGGCCCCATCTCCTCAGGGACAACAAAATGCTTCCCAGGCCCCACAGTGCTCTGAGGACAGAGCTCCGCCTCCAGCTTCCCACCTTCACCTCCCACACCATCCTTGACCTGAGGCCATCCTTGACCCCTGGGCCTTTGCACATGCAGTTCCCGCTGCTTAGAAAGATCTTTCTGCCCCTCTCTCTACCCAATGAGTTCTTTCTCAGCTCTCATTAGGCCTCAAGTGCCACTTCCTCCAGGAAACCTCAGATCCCTGGCTGGCCGCACTGATTCTCCCTACCCCCATGAGCCCCCATGGAGCCATATTTGCCTTCAGGGACCATATGGGTAATTATATAATTATCTGTTTAGTGTCTGCCTTCCCTTTAGACTGCAAACGCCCGGGTTTCAGTCCTGTCCTGTGTGACCTTCAACAAGTCAAATAAACTCTACAAGCCTCAATGGGGACAACACCTACTCTTGGTGATTATCAAGCAAGTGTGGGTAGCAGGCCTAGCCTAGAGCTGGCCCACAGCAGACATTGAACAAATGTGAGGTCTCTCTTGCCTCTTAGGCAAGGGGCACCTATGGGGGGCATGAGGTGGGGGCAGGAAGCAGAAATGGGCTGAACCAGAAACCTAGGGCCTATAGCTGCGGGGAACTGTGGGCCCTGCCCTGTGCCCCATGCAGATGTGGGGTCCAGGTTGTTCCCCACTGGAGGCCTCTGCCCACTCATCCATGGCTGTCTCCCGCCTCCATGGTGAGTCCAATAGGAAAACCTCCCAAGAAGCCCAAACCCAATCCAACCCCATCAATGGGGAGGGACTGACTCCCCACTCCTGGCGCTGGTAGGAGTGGCCAGGCCAGACTGCTAAATGGGAACCTTCATTTATAAAGCACCAATTATAGGCATTGTCCTATGGCAGAGAAAGACAAGAGTCCTCCTTCAGAGACATTCAAAGTCTGGGAATCAAGGGAGACACCTCCCTTGCTTCCTTCCGTCTTTTCCTTCCATCACGGTTTCATCCACCTGCTTTCAATGAGGATTTCCTGGGAAGCCGCAGTTCCTGGGTGATAAAGCTGGCACCACCTAGGTTCTGGCCCTTGGGGTCTCACGGCCTGGCAGGGTTCTGGCACGGTCCAGAGACGAGCACTGGGCTGAGAGCAAGAGCAGGATCACAGGGCAGGCTTCAGGAGGCCTTAGCTGGTGAGTAGGAGTCTGGAAGCAGTGAAAGGCCTTGGGAACAGCTCATGCAGGCGGGAGATGGGAGGGGACATGAGGAGTTGGCAATCAGCACAGCAGGGAGTGGGAAAGCAGGAGGCAGGAGACAGAGCAGAGGAGCAGACAGAGGTGCTGCGGGGTCGGGGGGGGGGGGGGGGACCTCACCACACCCCCTGGGAGTCCCCATCCTGCCTTGTCCCAGCTCATCCTGCCTTGTCCCACCTCTCTCTAGTCTCCTAGATAGGACAGGACAGGATGTGAAGGAGATGGCTCACCAGGTTCCAACCCCTGCCCTCCGGGTCCAGACCTGCAGGGACAGGGCTTGGCAGGGCCAGAGCAGGGCAGCAGTTCTCTGAGAGTGCCAGGAGTCAGGGGCCCTGGGCGGAGCCAGCGCTGTGCGGGAACAGGTCTGGTTTCCTGGCACACTCCTCTCTGCCAGAGTGCTAAGCCGACGCTCAGTGGGCCCATACCCCCAGCCTGAATGATGGGTGCAAAAACTAAGGCTCAGGGCCAGGACTCAGCAGAGCCGCGGCCTTGAACCCAGAGCCTGTGTGGGGCAGTCTGGTTCTGAGGCCCAGACCCCTCCCTGAGCTGACAGGGCCTGTCCCAGCTCATCAAAAGCCAGGAGGAGTCTGACAGTGTCTCCCCTGCCATGGTGCATCCTGGACTGTTCCAAGCACCTCCTGCATGTGGACTCATGTGATTTCACCACAGCTTATGAGGTGAGCATTACTGACACCCCATCAACCCACCCCAGAATTAGAGGGTTCCCCAGCATCAGGGCAGCATGCTGCCTGGGATCTCAGCTCTGGCAGAGGCTCCCAGGATGTCCTAACAGAGCCAGCTGGCTGGGGATCCCCAGGAACAGGAGGGAGCAGCTGGCTGGGGTGCAGGGGCTCCCAGGTGGCAAGGATGTGTACTTTTGCCACCTCTCACCCCATACAGGCAGAGACCCAGCAGCCAGTCTCCTCCTTAATTCCTCACTGTGCTTTCTTTTCTGGGAGCTTCGTCCTGCCTAGAATGACATCTGAGAACAGAGTCCTACCTGGACCCCCAGACTCAGTACCCCGGCCCTAGAACTCATCCCCAAGCAAGCTCTGGAGCCAGCCCTGGGCTGCCGGCCCAACCTCAAGTTCTGGGGGAGCAGGATTTCCACTCTGCCCAGCTTTGCTTTTTCCCAGTATTTCTCTCAATAATTTTTTTTCTTTTTCTTTTCTTTCTTTCTTTCTTTTTTTTTTTTTTTTTTTTTGAGACAAAGTCTCACTATGTTGCCCTCAGTAGAGTGCCCTGCTGTCACAGCTCACAGCAACCTCAAACTCTTGGGCTTAAGCAACTCTCTTGTCTCAGCCTCCCAAGTAGCTGGGACTACAGGCACCCACCACAATGCCCGGCTATTTTTTTGTTGTAGTTGTCATTGTTGTTTGTTTGTTTTTTAGCAGGCTCCAGGCCAGGTTCAAACCCACCAGCTCCCTAAACACTGAGCTACGGGCATTGAAACACAATTGTTTATTTTCCTTTTATTACCTTATATATTTTATTATATTAAATACATACCTTTGGATTTACTGTGTATTTATAGTTGTTATAAAATTTATTGTTAATATAGTACTATATATACTACTACATATTAACATCTTATTCTAATAAGACCGTATATTACCATTTTAGTCTGTTAACTTTGACAAGGCAGCCTCTTAGACTCTACCTCTTAGCAGTACCAAAATCTTATGCTTGACACTCCTCCGAAGTTAGTAGTTTTTATATGTTTACAAATGCTGTGCATGAACTTAAATTCTTTTTCTGGAAATAGCACCCAACCCCCCAGGATGTGATGAGGGTCAGTATGGGTGGGTGTTCCGCCCCAGCTTCTGTTATACGAGCTCAGCAGTACACTACCTTTGTTTTTTTGTTAAACTCTGAAATTGATGTGTGCTGATGTGGAAACAAACAACAACAAAAAACAACAACAGGCTTGGCGCCTGTGGCTCAAGTGGCTAAGGCGCCAGCCACTTACGCCTGACCTGATGGGTTCGAATCCAGCCTGGGCCCGCCAAGCAACAATGATGGCTACAACCAAAAAATGGCCAGGCGTTGTGGCGGGCGCCTGTAGTCCCAGCTACTTGGGAGGCAGAGGCAGGAGACTCGCTTGAGCCCAGGAATTGGAGGTTGCAGTGAGCTGTGATGCTACAGCACTCTAACCAGGGCGACAGCTTGAGGCTCTGTCTCAAAAACAACAACAACAACAGATGCTCATCTCTGGACCCCTTGAAAATGTTTCAAGATACATTTTCAATCAGGGAAAGGAAGGAAGAGAACAGCATGTATGGAATGTTACCATCTATGGGTTTTGTTTTGTGACAGAGTCTCACTTTGTCACCCTAAATGGAGTGCTGTGGCATCACAGCTCACAGCAACCTCAAACTCTTGGGCTCCAGTGATCCCCTTGCCTCAGCCTCCTGAATAGCTGGGACCTCCTGACACTACAGGCATCCGCTGCAACCCGGGTCTATATTTTTAGAGACGGCGTCTCACTCTTGCTCAGGCTGGTCTCAAACTGAGCTCAGGCAGTCCACCTGCCTCAGTCTCCCAGAGTGCTAGGATTACAGGCCTGAGCCACCGCGGCCCGCTGCCATCTGTGTTTTTAAAAAGCACGTGTGTATATATTTACACACACCCACGTTTGCGCAGGATATCTCTGGAAGGACGCCCAGCAGAAACGGATAACGCACCGCCCCCAGCACACGCCCTTCCTCTCCTTTGTCTCTCTCCCCGGAAGCACACAGCACACCGGACACACTGCTGGTTCTGAGCTGTCTCTCTCCTCCAGGAGAAGGGACGCCCCACGAGGGCAGGGGTGTCTGCGTGTTTACTGTGACTCCAGCAACATGAGGCCACCAGTCACACAGGCGACGGAGCCTTGGAAATGGGGGTGATCCAAACTGCGAAGTGACATGACGGTATAATACACATTAGGTTTTGAAGGCTTAGTATGTGTTACAGGCTGAATTGTGTCCTTCCCCCAAATGCATATGTGGAAGCCTGGTTAGCCCCCAGTACCTCTGAATGTGGTTGTATTTGGATCTAGGCTATTTTTATTTATTTATTTATTTATTTATTTATTTAAGACAGATTCTCACTCTGTTGCCCCCAGCTGAAGTGCCATGGCATCACCTTTGCTCACAGCAATCTCAAACACCTGGGCTCAAGCGATCCTTTTGCCTCAGCCTCCCAAGAAGCTGGGACTACAGGCAACTGCCACAATGCCCGGCTAATTTTTTCTTTTTCTTTCTTTCTTTTTTTTTTTTTTGCAGTTTTTGGCCAGGGCCGAGCTTGAACCCGCCACCCCCGGTATATGGGGCTGGCGCCCTGCTCCTTGAGCCACAGCGCTGCCCTAATTTTTTCTTTTTAGTAAAGATGGGGTTGCACTCTTGCTCAGGTTGGCCTCGAACTCCTCAGCTCAAGCAATCCACCTGCTTCATCCTCCTAGCCTGTTAAGATTATAGGCATGTGGGCGGCTCCTGTGGCTCAGCGAGTAGGGCGCTGGCCCCATATACCGAAGGTGGCGGGTTCAAGCCCGGCCTCGCCGAACTGCAAAACAAAAAAATAGCCGGGCGCTGTGGCGGGCGCCTGTAGTCCCAGCTACTAGGGAG
>CAUYON010137760.1:0-11018 GCA_963573935.1 Arctocebus calabarensis | reverse complement strand
AAAAATAGCCGGGCTTTGTGGCAGGCGCCTGTAGTCCCAGCTACTTGGGAGGCTGAGGCAAGAGAATCGCCTAAGCCCAAGAGCTGGAGGTTGCTGTGAGCTGTGACTGCACAGCACTCCACTGAGGGCGATAAAGTGAGACTCTGTCTCTACCAAAAAAAAAAAATAATAATAATAATTATTATTTTATTATTTACTTATTTATTGAGACAGAGTCTTACTATGTTGCCCTTGGTAGAATGCTGTGACATAACAGCTCACAGCAACCTCCAGCTCTTGGTCCTAAGCGATTCTCTTGCCTCAGCCTGCCGCAATGCCTGGCTATTTTTTTTGTTGTTATAGTTATCATTGTTTAGCTGACCTGGGCCAGGTTCGAACCTGCCACCCTCGGTACGTGTGGCTGGCACTGTAACCACTCTTTTAATTATTGATTTGGTAATTTCTCTTGGTATTCCTGTCAGTTTATGCTTTATAAAAGTTGAGACTAGGGCAGTGCCTGTGGCTCAGTGGGCAGGATGCTGGCCCCATACACTGAGGGTGGCGGGTTTAAACCCGCTCCCGGCCAAACTGCACCAACGTCAACAACAAAAAATAGCTGGTTGTTGTGGTGGGCACCTGTAGTCCCAGCTACTCAGAAGGCTGAGGCAAGAGAATCGCTTAGGCCCAGGAGTTGGAGGTTGCCGTGAGCTGTGATGCCATGGCACTCTACCGTAGGCTATAAGATGAAACTCTGTCTCTACAAAAAAAAAAAAAAAAAAAGTTGAGCCTAGATTACTAGATATATACATGTATAGAATTACATATTCTTAGATAACTTTTTCCCTTTTCACCATCATAGTACCTTAAAATTTATTTTATTTGACATTTTCATTACTGTACTAGCTTTCGTTTGCTTTGGATTTGTCTGGACTATTTTCTGCCATTTCTTTGCTTTTAAACATTGTGTTTTTATGTCTTAGAGTTTTTTAATATCACATTTGAGAATTATATTTCAACTGCTGAATTTACATCATTAATTGCATATGATTACTGAGATAAGTGACTATACTGTATTTTGCCATTTAGTTTTGGGGTATTATTTTTCTTTGTATTTGAATTTCCTTTCTAAACTTTACTGCTTTTCTTTTAGAAGTTATCTTAATCTTTAGCTACTTCCAGGTGGGGTGGTTCATGCTTGTAATCTTAGAGCTCTGGGAGGCTAAGGCTGGTTCTTGAGCTCAGGAGTTGCTTGAACTCAGGAGTTTGAGACCAGCTTATACAAGAGTGAAACCCTGTCTCCACTAAAAACAGAAAAACTTGCTGGGAGTTGTGGGGCATGTCTGTAGTCCCAAGTACTCGGAAGGCTAAGGCAAGAGGATCTCTTGAGCCTAAGAGTTTGAGATTGCAGTGGGTTATGTTGCCATGACACTCTTCCCAGGGCAACAAATTGAGACTCTGTCTAAAAGAGAAAAAAAAGAAAAAAAAAAAGAAATTGTCTTTAAATATTATACAGACGCACTTAATGATACGTATTGTTAATTTACTATACCTACTTCTCTCTTTGCCCATTTTGTTTAGCATGCATTTATTAGATCTCTGATCTCATTTTGGAATGGTAGAAAATAGAACAATTTCATAACTAGTCTTTCTCTACTCTTCCTACTTGTAGGGAATCCAATTGTGTTCTCTGAAGCAGAGTTAATAACCAAAGTTAAAAGCATTAGCTTAGTTTTTTGATTCACCAAGAATTAAATTGGTTGGGAAAGCATAAAGTATCTTCATTTTTTTTCACTGAATTAATTTATAGACAGAGTATCTTTTTATTCAATATAGGATTACTTTATATGCCATTGTAAGAGTAAACTTTTAAGGGTAGTAAATCATGAAATAAGCTTGCAGCATTTGTGTTGAGTAAATCTTTTTTTCTTTTGAATACAAAGAAAAGTGGAGTTTGAGTAGACCATATTGATGCTTGTCTCACAGCAGATTGTATGTACCAGCAGTTCACTTGAATTCTGTGCAGTGGCTTTATATCTGAACATTGGTTGCAATTCATTGTGTCCTAATAGCTGTAATAACAATGCAGAAGTTACAAGGCGTGTTCACTATTTTAATTTATTTCCCTTTTACACAAGGTTCCTTCTTATTTTGGTTCTCTGGTTGCTTGCTGGTGTCATTAGTTCAGGTCTGCAGCTCGTGCTCTTATTTCCTCTTCAGAAGTGGAGCCCAGAGGACATGTGTCGCGTGGTCCGGCACTCTTTGTGTTTCCCAATTCGAGATCTGACATTAGACAGACTGGTGGTTTGCTGATGCTGCTTATCTGTAGTTCTGTAGCTCTCCACCGGAAATTGCTGTCTGAGGACTATTTGGGGAAGTTGTGGGAAGCTGTAGCTATTAATGAACTCGTAAGTGTTCAAGGAAGGTAAATACAACATGGGCAATAAATATTTTTACTTTATTTAGTTTGGGAGAATAGATTTGTTTTCATTCATTTACTCTGATGGATATATTAATTTTATCATGGCTGTATTTACTGTTTACTTTTCTTTATGTACATGTGTCTAATTTTCGATTAAACGTTCAGATGATACAACATGCCCACTGAAGAGGACCTAACTTCCTCACTTAGGGCACCTACAGCAGGAGAGGGAAGCTATCAGGAAAGCATGGCCTATGCAGGAAGACACAGGGAGATGGAGTGGCCTGGCTGATGGTGACCTTGGCTTACAGGGACCTTGTAGAGTTAAGTAAAGTTCTGCAAGATTCTCAAATGCCATTCTTTCTCCTGGGAACTGTCTGACCCTCTTCTTTCTGCTCTGGAACCTTGAGAATTAGATAAAGATGACTGCCTAAAGAGCCACTATAACACTTTTTAAAAAACAAATTGTCATCTTTGAAGGCTGTTCTTTTAAGGAAACTTGGTAGATGTTAATATTAAGTGGACAAAAAATGTAGCAGAATTTGTCAGATTTTTAGAAGCTGAAAATAATAAATGAACATAAATATCAAGTGACAGTGCGTTTTTAGAGAACGATTAGTTAAGTTAAAAAATATTGTGGAGATAGTTGACTTTATTTTTGGCTTATGTAACAATAGGTTCATTGCTAAGCCATGCATTAATTTTGATTCAAGGCCTAGATTCTCTCTGTACGTTTGTTCCAAATCTTTGTATTAGATATTCTTTCACTATTGTCAGTGAAAATTACAATGTAAATTTTATATTAATTTACAATCTATTGATAATAAACTGAGATTTCAAATACTTTCTGAAAAAAATTAAAGATTATTATATTTTTTAATGAAGAATATTAAAAGATTATTTAAAAATTAAAATATTAAAAGAATATTTGTATTTCTATTCCCTTTTTTTTTTTGAGACAGAGCCTTAAGCTGTCACCCTGGATAGAGTGCTGTAGCATCACAGCTCACAGCAACCTCCAACTCCTGGGCTTAAGCGAGTCTCTTGCCTCCGCCTCCCAAGTAGCTGGGACCACAGGTGCCTGCCACAACGCCCGGCCATTTTTTGGTTGCAGCCGTCATTGTTGTTTGGTGGGCCCGGGCTGGATTTGAACCTGCCAGTTCAGGTGTACGTGGCTGGCGCCTTAGCCTGTTGAGCCACAGGCGCCAAGCCTGTATTTCTATTCTTTGAAATGCTTTTATCTTACTGAGAGTTAAATGGTATGTGACAAGCTCATTTGGTACCAGATTTAACTTGTATGGAATTTTAGGGAGTCTCCTGGATTCTGCATGTTTGCTCTGGGGACTTGACTATAGGACTTTATGACATTGCTCCTAAGTCATTTACATACGGGTGCGTTAACACAGTTGGGTTCTTTTCTCTAAGGAAAAATACAGTGAGGTTTAGTTAAAGCCATGGATATAAAGTCAGGAGGCCTATGTTTACTTTTCTTTTGACTCTTTGGGTATCTTGGGGAAGTCACTTCCTCTCTTTTATTTTCAAATTCCAAATTCAGAATGAAAAGATTTGCTTCCTCTATTTCTAGGATTGGACTGGTTTCACTACAACTGATAAGTCTGTATATATTTTTTAAAGTTTGAAAGTAAGTGTGAAAGTTCCTGTAAGACTTTGGAAGCACAAGTGAATGTGCATTCTGAGTTAGAGCTGCTCACATTTTTCTCTGGCATCTGAAAGTTGTTCCCACACGTTGATTTTGTCTAAGAATTGAGTGCATTGTTTCTACCCACACAGGAATGTCAGTACCATTTTTTCTTAGTTCTGAATAAGCCTAAGAGAATGTAGGCTCTCTTCAGTGTTCTGATGATAAAAGTATCAGAAATCAGAGTGTGTCAAGGTCTTTTTGCCTTTCTTGTGTTGAGTTCTGGTCTCAGAAATCCAATTTGATAGCATTGCTTTTGTGTGTGTTGTGTTTATTGTTTATGACTTTGATCCTCCAAGGTTGGTCTTTGAGATCTATAGTACTGATCCTTCCTAAGTTTACTAGTTACATAGTTTCAGTTACCTACATACTTGTAATATGTTCTGGAATTTTTGGAATTCTATAAATCCCATAAAATACTGACATATTTATATATGATTCTAGTAACTGAGAAGAATTTAACTGGTGTATATTATGTGCAATTTAAAATTCCAGTGACATAGGTCAAGGTGAAATGTCTGTGTCCAACTGTGTCCATCTATTCCTTTAGCAAAGAATTTAAGGTGGTAATTCTGTTCAAAATTTAATTTTTATTTACTAAGTGGGAAAAAGCTGCTATTCCTCATGAGTGGTAGAATATTTTGGTCCAGCTTGAAAACTGCAGGGGGCTCACAGGAACAGAGCATGGCCTCTGAATTATGTCACTCCTTAGCTGAGCACTCCAAACTTTGTTAGGTGTGACCTCAGGCTGTCTGTTGATCTCTTTTACCGCTGGATTTTCTGACTCTTGCCTTGCCAATTAGAATTGGTCTTCTAATCAGGCACATCCCAAATTGTCCGTCCATCTTTCAATCCATGTGATTCTTCCATGTCGTTTAATGTTGCTCTCAGAATATTCCTATCTTCCTTTGAACCCGGTTTGCTCCCTTAGTTCATCATGCATTCATTGTGCACTACCTTGTTAAAGAATCTCTTTATTGTGTTGAACAACTGTTGAACTTTTGTTTGATTTTTCTCATGCTTACATTGTTGCTTCACTGGATTGTTACTAGTTCCTTGAGAAAAATAACTTCTCTTCTCACATAACATTTACATAGTACTTTGCCTGAAGTACTTCTTATAGAAAGTAACTTTCTGGTTAATTCTAGTTAAATAGCAAGTACTTGTGGTATTTGTCATTCTTATGATTCTTCATAAAAGTACTCCCATAAGTGTCATATTCCCATAATGGTCTCCAGTTCCATCCAAATTGTTGAAGAAGGCATTAATTCATCCTTGTTTATGGCTGAGTAGTCCTCCTTGGTAGACATACATGACATTTTCCACTCACGATGGTGTAATCAATCCATTCATGAATTGATGGGCACTCGGGTTGATTTCACAACTTAGCAGTTGTGAATTGTTCTGCAGTAAACATTCCTATCCTGGTGTCTTAGATGAAATGGCTTTTTTTTCCTTTCCAGTAATGGGATTGCTGGATGAAATGGTAGGTCTACTTTTAGTTCTCTGAGGAATCTCCATATTTTTTCCATGGCAGTTGTACTAATTTGCAGTCCTACCAACAGTGTATAAACATTCCTTTTTCTCTGCACCTGTGCCAAAATCTGTTGTTTTTCGACTCCCATCAGAGCCATTATGACGGGGTAAGGTGATATCTCATTGTAGTTCTAGTTTGCATTGCCCTGATGATTAGTGAAGTAGAGCATGTTTTTAGATGTTTGTTGGCCATTTGTCGTCTTCTTTCAATAAGACTGTGTTCTAACCAGTGAGCATATGTGTACACAGAGGAATGTAAAACTTAGTGGAAATTTTGAGCAGAGGGGTAAGGGGGAGGAGGGAGAAAGGGAGGGACAATGACTTACTTACCTGATGGGTACAGTGAACACTATTTGGGTGATGGACACACACCTGTGACTCGAGCATTACAAAAGCAATCCATGTAACAAAAAACATTTGTGCCCCCTTAATACGTGCGCTTTGAAATAAAAGAAAAAAAGAGTAAAGATAGAGAAATCTGATACTCTACCAAAAAAAGATAAGAAAAAGAAAGTAATTTTTGATTTATTTACCCCTTCTTTCTTGTATATTTGTGAAACTTTTATCTCATCTATGGTAAATGATAGCATTTGCTTATCTATGTTCCTAACTATTCTCTCTGTCCTCTCCATTTAGAAAAGAGAGATTTGTTGTGTATATATGCATATGTATATATTATCTATCACCATCCTCATGACTGTTACTTCTAACCACCATTGTCCTGCTTTTTAAACATGTTTAGAAACGGGCTAACTTCTTATTGGAATAAATAAAAATAATTTATTACATTTCAACAGAAGGTTGTGAAACTCTAAACATGGAGCAATGTGGAAGTGAATAAAATGTGGTCTTGGCCGTTTAGGAGTTCCCAGGCCAAAGTGGAATGCAGAATCGTAGAAGCTAAGAATTCTTTCGCTTAAAATTGGAGCTGCCCTCAGCCCAGATTGCTTGCTGGCTGGGTGTAGGCTGGGCTTGAAGAAGAGAATATAATTAATACTTACTCCTTGACCCTTTTCTCTAATGTTGTCTCCTCTTCTTTTGAGTACTCCAAAGAATGATATGGTTTTTATTTCTCATTAGTCAAGAAATTCTACCACATGCTTTCTCTCTGCCTTCCCTACGTTTGGCTTCAAAATCTGGGCATTACCATTTTTGTCCCTGCATCAGTTGTATTTTGAAAGCATTAAACTTGACACTTGATTGTAACATCTAACCATGAGTAACATCTTGAAGACAATATCCGTCTCTTGTGAGTCCTTTTTGTACATACACTGCCAACTCCTTGTAACTTACAATTTAGTAAGATTTTACTCCTGTCAGAGGGTGGAGAACTGGATCTTTGAATTATTTTTCTGTTTTGGAATGAAAATTACTTCAGGGTCGAGTAAGGTTGGAAATGGTAGCAGAGCTGATTTTCAGAGTAACATTTATACTTTAAAATCTATTCATATACATTTTAATCATTCTTTAAAATGTATAGGCATTAACTTTATTTTGGCGTTGAAATTTTTTAAATTCTTATCAAGGTTCATCAAACGAGCAATTGTAATCTAATTATTCTCCCAACAAAAATGTTAAAATAAATTTTATTAAGCCACTGTGTTCAGAATCACTCTTTTTATTATAGTTTTATTTGCAGTGTCTTTCCCCTGTGGTTGTCTAATGTACTCCTGAATAAATTAAATAAGATGTTAGTGACTTAGTTTTTATTTTTTCAAGTGTCAGGAAATCTTGGCGATTACCCTTCTACCTGATCCAGACTATTCACCCCGCCTCCTCATGTGAGCGGGAACATGGATTTTGAATACTGTGTCCACCTGTGTGTAGTGCTAGACTTATCTCACTGAAGTTGGAGCTGGGCCATTCTTTTCATCTAGTCTTTTCTCTGCAGGATACACATATTCTGTGGCCCTGCAGAAATGTGAATGGAATTTATCCTCAGTGTTTATAGCACTACAATATAATATGCAAATGTTTGGAGCTTATAGGTATTGAACGCAGTGTAGCATAATATAGTCTGTAAGAAACACTGTAATACTGAGAAAAAAGAATTTCTTTATACAGTGTGGCTAAATGGTTAAAGCAATGATAAATTATCTGTCAGATTGCTATTTTAATTATTTAATTATTCTCTGCAACAGTTACAAATCAACTCTGAACGGTTAGAAAAATTATGATCAGGAATATTACTTTTAGCTCTCATATTCTAGGGAGGCACCTCAAGACAAAAAGCTTTGTATTACTTGTTAATCAAATTGCATTTCATGAATGTGTGCTTCATTTGCAGAATCTGTCATTTTAACCTATCTTCAGTTTGAACTTGATTTTATGCGTCAGTCTATTTATTGACACAGAGAGGAAACAGTCTGTGTGTTATCATAGTCTATGTGTTGTATTCATTGATATCTCCTTCCATATTTCTGTCAGCAACAATTTATAGTGAATCAAATTGGAATGCTCTGATAAGCTATTCTGTAGCACAGAAGGCCTGTATGAATCAAATGTCAAAATTCATTCTAGGCAAATAGCTTACAAGAATGTGCTAGCCTACAGAAGTTTGCTGCTTATGGTTTTTGAAATAAATTTTTAATGAAAATGGTGCTTAGGAACTTTTTAAAAAGATACTTAAAAGAGTTTGGTTGTCAAATTCTGACAAGAATTTTGATATCACTCTCTTTGTTATCTAGCAGTTATGGGCACCTTTCCATTTTCTAAAAGAGATTATAATTCTTCATAGGCTTAAGCCACTTCTTGCTGTCTGAAATGAGTAATAGAAAAAGTTGGACAAAAAAATCTTCAATTTTCATTTCTTAAAAATTACTTTAGTAACTTGTGTTGCTGATCTTTCTTAGCAATGGTATGTATAATAATTTTTGAGAACAATGGGAAGTTAAGGAAGGTGATATTTTATAGTATTTCATGAATTTGTTCTCAAAATGGTATTCATTTAAATATATCTTATTTGTTCAGAAGTAATTTTTATCCCTAGATACTGATTTGGTTTCTGCTTTGGCTGAGAAGATGAAAACCATGAGGCGTCAATGTATTTTTTAAGTTACTTATGAATTTTACCTGCACAGATAAGCTTTATCCCCATAAAACAGGAATATAGGTAGACGCACATACAGCCATACAGAAATAAATATATATGAACAAAATTGATAAAGTATTGTTTTTGGTTTAGGAAAATAATATAAAAGTACAGGAGTGCCATGTTATTTCAGGCTGGAGTTGATAGGCAAGTCTTCATTGAGGAAAAAGGAACTTTTGACTTTGAAGAATGATACACAGTAGTTTAGGAAACCCAGCAACATCTAGTGTATTACATTTTTTCATTTGAAAATAGTAAAAGTAAAATAGTTAAATAGTAAAATCTAAGCAGAAATTTGAGATTATAAGAGAAAGTTTTAATATACTTTTTTTTTTTTTTAATTTATTTTTTTGTTGTAGTTTGGCCGGGACCGGGTTTGAACCTGTCACCCTCGGTATATGGGGCCAGCGCCCTACTCACTGAGCCACAGGTGCTGCCCCTTAATATACTTTTATATGTCAAGGATAATATTAATAAATTGAACTGTCAACTTTATTATTATTATTCTTATTATTTTTTGCAGTTTTTGGCCGGGACTGGGTTTGAACCTGCCACCTCTGGCATATGGGGTCAGCGCCCTACTCCTTTGAGCCACAGGCGCTGCCCTGAACTGTCAACTTTTATTCAGAGTAAACTACATTTGACTGGGCCAGTGCTGCCATTTTGATCCAGGCTTTCTTTGGCTTGGCTGTAACTAGGAATCCTCCAATTTTGCAAAGCCAGTGCATCTTTGGGCTACAAATCATTTATACTCTTCACTTATACTAAGTCATATGGAACAGTTTTCACCCATGGAAAAAAAGGCATAAAATATAAATGCACTGACTCTACCTCCTGCCTTTATCAGTCTGCTTTCCATGATTTTGCTGGTGCTAGTTACATTCTTACTCCTTCCCTTGAAGAATGCATGCGTCTGCATACTCTCCATCGTTTTAGAATAGCTTCGATAGGAAGCAGAGCTAAATGTCCACATGCATTCTACTGTCTTTAATTGGAAGTCCACTTTCTACTTATAAAATTTGAACAATGAGCATATTTTATTATTAAAGTAAAATGGACTCTCCCTCCACATATATCACATATCTAAGTTACCATGAGCTTTTCTGGATATCTTGTAAAAAGGCTTCTAATTGCTTACTGTAGCTTTAGAAGCATCTGTTTTGATATTGTTCAGTGTTTCCTTGCAGATGCTTTTCATTAGTGTTTATTTTCTTGCTTCATTATTTCCTGCAGGTGTCTGGATAATCCATCTTACGTTACATGTGTGTTTAATTGGGTGGGGGGGGGCAGGATCATAGAACAAGAAGGGGATGGAAGTGCTCTTTTACTTAACATATGTGCTATTTATTTTTGACATATGGGGGTTTTTTTTGCAAATAATAGGTATAATTTATTGGTTATCCACTTGGTTTCTGTCATTATTTTATTATACATAGTGGGTAACTTTATTCATTAACCATTTTGGTGATACTGGTGATACTACTGAGGAATAATTAGTCTCCTCTGACCCTGGTTGGAGCCTGTGCCCCAGAGGGAAAAGACTGCATTCCTGTGTTGGTGGTTGGATTTCAAACTGATGTATTTTTCTATTTCTTGGTGCTTTTCCCCCTTAGACTTTCTTATTACTAGTTCCATGATGATATCCAATTATTCCTTTTGTAGTATTATAATACAAAAATGTTCCATGCTTCCTGCCTACTTTTTCTTCCTATAGAAGCAAAATTTCCAGTTCCTAAAATCTAGCAGATAAGAAGCCAAGTAGTGAGAAGATAAGCAATTTGTGTGGAATACTTTAGTCTGTGAATTACCTTTACCGCCTTCTAAGAGTTATTTGCATTTTGAAAGAAGACATCTGTTCATCCTGAAGGAATGAAAGTGGTATAATTTCACTAATGACACCAAAAGAAGTAAAAAAAAATTCAAGCAGTGGTAATGAGCACAGGGCTTGATCTTTGGCATCTTTGGGTCAAGGGGACAACCTTTATGGGAAGCACATCTCAAGGCCATGCTCAAACATAGCTTCATAACTTTGCTGCTTCTGAATCTCTAGTTTCTTTCTTTCTTTTTTTTTTTTTTTAAAGTTTTTATTTTTATTTTTTTTCTGGGTGTAGTTTTCTACATTGTTGATCATGTCGTTTGCATACAGAGATCACTGTATTGTGCACATACATTTTCTTTCTTCCTATGTTTTCCTTTCTATCCTTTTCTGTCTTGTAGCTCACAGCAACCTCCAACTCCTGGGCTCAGGCGATTCTCTTGCGTCCGTCTCCCGAGTGGCTGGGACTGGCAGGCAC
>CAUYON010137758.1:0-11847 GCA_963573935.1 Arctocebus calabarensis | reverse complement strand
AGGTTTTTTCAATTGAAGTCCTAAGATATTGAGAGAGGTGACCCACATCAACAAAAGCTCTTGAGATCCTCAATGATTTGGAGAGTCCTGAGACCACTGAAGTTTGATGACCACTGTTTCAGGGTTCTCCTGTGGCTGGATATGCCCCGAGCTCTGCCGGGTCCAGGGCTGTTGTAGTTCACGAGACAGAACCCGGCTAGGGAGCTGCAGCGCTGCCCAGTTTGTGGTTTCAGTCAGCGAGGACTCACCTCCTTCCCCTGTGCTCGGTCTCCTGCGGCCATCATCTCGATCGAGAGCATCAAGCAAGTCAAAGTCATTACCTTCAGTGGGCCCCAAAACACAAAGGAAACATCCAAGTGATTCACAACTGTGTACAGAATTCCAAAAATAAAAAACCCTCACAAGGTCCATGGGTTAAACTTATCAGAACAATGGGTTTAGACAAAAACTTAAATTGGATTCCCACTCTATGTACCAACATCGGTAATGAAATACGCAAAGGATGGAGAAGTTACTGCTTTGTGACTTTGCAGCATACTATCAGTTTTTCAATTAATTTATACTCCTTACCATGCTTTGCTTAGGCCAGCAGTCAGAACATTTTTAACAGTCTTCTTACTGATTACAAATATTAACCCAAAATTCAAAAAAAGGTGCACAGAGCCCATAAAATGTGCAATCAAAAGAGGGTTCACATGATCACAAATCACCCCTTTGAATGTGGAAATGTGAAGAAATGCAGGGAAATCATAATGCAGCACTAACTCTCTTGAGTCATCACTGTCTCTTCAGAAGGACATTAGCTCTCTGATACAGAGGATGTATTAGCATGCCCCAAGTCAAGTATGGGTAACAGGCTGCTGCCAGGGCCATGTTTTTCTTTACATCAATGAGGATACCCGAATGGTAAAACCGCCCATCTAGGAAAGGCCCAAACAACTATAGGAATGAATCATAAAGAAGTACCAAGTTCCAAAATCCTTTACTAAAAATGCTACTGGAATATAAATGCCACTCCAAAATCTTACATCTTCTCAAAGACAAATGTTTGATGGGCTTCATAAAACCTAAAACCTAAACAATTGTATCTTCCCTGATTTTAAAATATGAAATGGTTGAAAATAGGAAATAGTACAAATGCATTTTCCTCTTGAAATTTTCCCAGGCAAGACTTTTCATAAAAGACACAGAAGGCATAGTGATGAACCAGGTACACATTCCATTAAGTTAAAACCAATTTTCAGAGGGAAACTTTGGTTGGCTTTGCATACACGGGACATAAAACTACAAGTAGTTCACTTGGATGCTGCCCCAGAGAGAATGCCATGGGGTCCTCCCTCACTGGCCTCTCCAGAGCAGCTGTTTTACCTGCAGGATTTGCTGGAGCTCTTGTAGTTCCTGGCCTCTTGGTTGTGGTGGTGGTGACATGGTCCCATCTCTCTAAAAAGGGGAGGGAGGACAGCCAGGGTAAGCATGTTTGGTAACAAAACATGACGACTTCTTCATGACTTGGAGAAGTCACATCACAAGTAGCGTATCTTTGCCTTAGTCCTTGAGACTCCTCTATGTAGGGCCCCCAAATAATCACACTGAGAATCATGACAAAATGACATAGGTTTCTAATGAGATAGGTTCTACTCAATTTTCTTCAGAGGATCAGGATGGTGAGGCAGACATGGTCCCACATGTAAGCTGGCAATTAGCTGAGTTAGGGATTGAACCAAGATCTGATGGAAATGACCTCATGGTTCAGGGAGTTCCACCGCTTAACGATGACCTTGAGAGTTCCAAGTCTTGGTTCCACAACTATCAACCTGGCATTTTAACCAAAGATAGTACTGCAGAGGGCTGGAATGAGGTTGTATTCTTCATGGAATAGAGAAGTATTTCATAAACTGAAAGCAGTTATAAAACATATAATATTTTATATAACTGTGGTTACTATTATAAATATTAAGTTTTTGACTCAACAATATTTCTTTTAAAATTATGGATATCTTTCATAAGTTGCACAATGTACCTGAGTTTTCCAATGGTCTCTTTTTATAATCATCAAAACTATGTTGCACGTGTTCCTACTACTGGAAGTACTAAATAGAAAGCAGATGTAAGGAATGGGAAAGGCAGAGATGAAGCACGTTTAGCTTTGTATTAACTACTGAGAAAACAAACAGGAAAAATAGAAATAAGTCGAGGCTGGGTATAGTGGTGTATGCCTGAGTCCTAACTACTCAGGTGGCAGAGGCAGGATTGCTTGAACCCAAGAATTCAAGAGATCACACCTATAAATTGCCACTGCACTCCAACCTGGACACTACAGCAAGAACCTATCAATAAAAAATAGAAATAATCTGAAAATAAAAGGATGAAAAAAGGCATACTATGAAAACAACAACCATAAGAGAGGTATAGTAGCTATACTAATAATAGGTAAAATTAACATTAAAATTCAGAGTTGAAGAGTGACATTTTATAAGGATAACAATGAAAGAGGATTTAATAATTTTAAACCCATGTGCACCTAACAGAAGCAAATTACATGAAGCAAAAAATGATTAAATTGAAGAGAACAAAAAATTCAACAATAAGAGTTGGAGATTTCAATTCCCTCTTTACAGTCATAAAAGGAACAATTAGGCAGAAGATCAGAAAGGAAATACAAGACTTGAACACTCTAAAAAATAACTGTATCTAATATACATTTATAAAATATACCACCCAGTAACAACAGAAATCCACATTCTACTCATGCTCATGAAACATACTCCAAATTATACCAAATATAGTTGACAAAATAAGTCTTAAATTTAAAAAGACTGATATCATATAAACTATGCTCTTCAACCACAACAGAATGAACACAGAAGTCAGTAACAGAAGGACATTTAGAAAATTCACAATTACAGGGAAATTAACACATTTCCAAACAATCAATAAGTCAAAGAAATTATAAAATACTTTGAGAGAACAAAAATGAAAACAAAACATACCAAAACTTATGTGTTACCATGAAAGCAGTCCTCAGAGGGAAATTTACAGTTCTAAATGCCTACATTACAAAGAGAAGATCTCAAATCAATCACCTAAACTTTCACATTAAGAAGCTAGAAAAAGGCTTTGCAGATGCTATCACCATGCAGAGCCACCCACTACTGCCAGCCATGGTCAACAAGGGCAAGCCCTTAGGCTGTATCTCCTTTGAACTGTTTATAGACAAAGTCCCAAAGACAGCAGAAAACTTTTGTGCTCTGAACATTGAAAAGAAAGAACTTAGTTATAAGGATTCCTGTTCTCACAGAATTATTCCAGGATGTATGTGCCTGGGTGGTGACTTCACACACCATAATGGCACTAGCAATAAGTCCATTCATAGGGAAAATATAGATGATGAGAACTTCATCCTAAAGCTTATAGGTCCTGCCATCTTGTCCATGGCAAATGCCAGACCCAATAAAAATGGTTCTTGGATTTCCATCCACACTGCTAGATGGCAAGCATGTGGTCTTTGGCAAGGTGCAAGAGGGCATGAACATTATGGAAGCCATGGAGCACTTTGGTCCAGGAATGGCAAAACCCAACAAGAAGATCAAAATCGCCAACTATGGGAAACTCAAATAAGTCTGACTAGTGCTTTATCTTAACCACCAGACAATTCTTTTTATAGCTTAGAAGAGTATCCCTCTACCCTATTTGCTCACAATATCCTATAATTTTCGTACGCTTGCTGTAGTTGTTTGGGTTCCATATTTTCCTTATTCCCTTCCACATCTAACTGGATTTCAGAGTTCAGTTTATGATAAGAAAAACTAAATAACAATTATTTTAAAACTGGAAAAGGGGCAAACTAAACCTAAAACAAGCAAAGGAAGAAAACACTGAGAATTCTAGCAGAAATAAATGAAATAGAAAAACTGAAAAAAAAAAGATATTTTAAAACATCCACAAAATCGATAAACTATCAGCAGACTGACAAAGATAAAGAGAAAGAAGACCCAAGTTACTAAATTCAGGAATAAAACAGAGGAAACTGCGATTAAACTTACAGAAATAAAACAGATTATTAAGGAATACTTTGAACAATTACAATCCGATAAATTAAATAACCTACATGAAATGAATAACTTCCTATTAACATATAAATTACCAAAGAAGTAGAAGATCTGACTATACCTAGACCTATAACAAATGAAGAAAAGGAATCAGTAATCAAAAAACTTTCCACAAAGAAAATTCCAGGAAAGAAATCTTCATTGGAGAATTTGACCAAATGTTTAAAAAAAAAAAAAATGAACACCCATTCATCTCAAACTCTTCAAGGAAAAAAGTTACATACATATATAAGAGAAAAGACTACTTCCTAACTCATTCTGTGAGGCCAGAGGTACAGTAATACCAAAGTCAGACAAATATATCACAAGGAAACTACAGAACTATAACCCTTATGAATACAGAGGCAAAAATACTCAGTAAATTACTAGCAAACCAAATCTACCAGCATATCAGGACTAACCATGTCCAAGAAGAGCTAATCCCAGGAATGCAAGGGAAGTTTGACATAATAAAAGAAATCAATACTACAATATCTTGCATTAATATAACGAAGGGGAAAAAAATGAGTATCTCAATGAATGTAGAAAAGGCAACTGACAAAAGTCAACAGCATTTCATGATAAAAACATTCAATAAATATGAATAGAAGGGAATTTCCCACTGGCCTCAAAGATAACTGCTATCTTTGTTTTCTTCTTGCCCTATGAAGTCCATTCTTTGTGTTTTAAGTGAGAATTGGACTTACTCTATTAGATTATTTTCAGCATTCAGATGGATATTTTGGCCTTATCTGTTAAATTACTAGGGGGAAAGAGGGAATTTCCTCAGCCAAATAAAGGGCATCTATGAAAAATTTGCAATTGTTACTGTATCTAAAGGTGAAAGACTGAAAATGTTTGCCTAGAATCAGCAACAAGATAAGGATCTCCACTATATGAATTTTGGAAGGCACAGATGTGCAAACTATATCAGGGGGGTTGGGAAGGAGACCACACCACTACTGTAGGTGCATTCTTTTGCAGCTCACTTATAGTGTAAAGTATTTATGGAAGTAGAGAAGATGGAAAGTCTTTCCCCTAAAATGATTATGTTTGCATCCTACTCCTTAGGAAAGTTCTGGGTACCCTAATGCATATGGTAATGTGAAGATGGCACCAGTGGAAGGATTTTCATGGTAAAAGAACTACAGGTGACAACCTGCTATCATTAAATATGTGTCTATGTGTGTACGTGCACACCTATGTGTGTGTATGTGTGTGTGAGTCATACAAATTTTAAGTTTTAAATGTGTGTGTCCACCCCTAGGTTAGACAATTAAGTTTTCAAACTCATCCTACAAAAAGTACTTTGAAGGGTGGACTAGGTACTGGGTCATTTCATAGCTTCTCAAGGGAAGTACTTTGAAGGTGACCACACTAATATTTAGCAATGAGATATGTAGCATTTTTTCTAGGATGAGTTTGTGAACTTAACTGTCACACCATATATAGATGATGATCTGAGTGATATACATCTGTATATATATGCACACACACATATACACATATATATAGAGAGATGATGTATAAATACATATATTTATTTGTTACATATGTACGTTTCCCAGATCATCATCAATTTAGAGATGGTTTTATGTCTATAATCTTACTTGTCTAAATGAGGTTCTTTATGTATATTTATAACATCATGATTTTAGTTAGGTAAAAAAAGAGTAATTACATTACTAAAACTATTATTTGAGCAATTTTCAGAAAAGCCATTGCCACTTATATAAATATTAACTTTAACTTTGTATGACTCAAACAGCTCTTGTGTAAACATATTTATCTGTCTTAAACTTATATATTTATGATCAGGTAATTTTTAAATTTTCAGATTCTCAATTCTGTTCCGCTGATCTACATTATGCCAGTTCCACAGTCTTGATTACTACAGATTTGTGGGGTCCTGCCCTACCATCCACAGTTTCTAGGAAAGTCTGGTTTCTCTGAAGATCTGCAAGTGCCATTTCAAGAGAGGGTGGTCCTTACATGCATGTGGAACCAGTTGCTCTGTCACAGACTGAGCCTGTAGTGATGTAGAGCAAGAGCTTACATTTATACACTTTTTAAGAAACTATTAACTACAGATTTTCATGTCTTGAGTCTTTAAATGGGATCTCTTATCATCCATAATTGAGATGGAAAGAGTCCACTTATTAGATACTAAGAATAGTAGGTCAACTTCATCAAAGCAGTGAATAATTAAAAAGTTTTCTGTGAAGCTCTCAAAATAAAAAACTCAAGAAAAAAAAATTGCTAGCTCTCAGTAAATGCTGACAGCAACACAGCACACCTACCAGGAGTGATTCTCTATAATATGATGCTGTACCAAAAGAGTAGACAAAACTGGGTAGGTTCCACCAGCTGTGGTTTAATAATGATACCTGCTGTGGTCTGAAGCTTTGTGGCCCCTCACCCCCAAATTCTTATGTTGAAACCTAACCCCCATAGCGATGGAGTTAAGAAGTAGTATTTTGGGAAGTGATTGGGTCATGTGGTCTCTGCTCTCCTGAACAGGATTAGTGCCCACAGAAAAGAGGCTGGAGGCAGCCCTTTTGTCCTTTCCACCATGAGGACACAGCTAGAAGGCACCATCTGTGAAGCAGAGAACAGACCTCCCCAGACTGAATCTACTGACACCTTGATTTTGAACCTTCCAGCCTCTAGAACTATAAGAAATAAATTTCTGTTGTTCATGAATTACCTAGTCTAAGGTATCTTATTATAGCAGCCCAAATGGATTCAGACAGTACTCGCACATTCCCTCCAAAATAGGGACACTCAGAAGAAGTTTTATTTGGCAAAATCCAAAGTGTGATCTCCCACAAAATGATTACAGAGAAAAAGGGAAAGAGTGAGCAGGGTGGGCGGGTGGGTGGGCATTCTGAAAGCAACATTAATGAACCCTGGGAATATGCTAAGTGAAAGAAGCCACACAGAAAGTCTACTTATCGAATGCTTCTACTGATACTCGGAATAGGGAACTCCATGGAGACAGAAAAATTAGTGGTTGCTTTCGGATGACAGACAGGAACAAGACGAATCATGTGATTGGGGGGTGATAGGTTAACAGTACAGGGCTTTTTGAAGTTACAAAAATGTTCTAAAATTGACTACAATGACAGCTGTGAAATCCTGTAAATGTACTAAAAACCACTGAATTGTATGTTTGAAATGGGTAAATTGTATAGGATGTGAATTATATCCTAGTAAGGTGGTTTAAAATCCTTAAGGAGAATCCCTTTCCACTTACAATAAAAGTTATTACCATTACCTGAATCCATTCGGGCCCCATAAGACCCTGCATGATCTTTCCCCTCACAACTTCTGTTTTTTCTCCAGCATTTGCCAAACTGTAGCCACACCGGCTGCTTTCCAGGCCCTGGGATGACCTTTGATCTTTTCTGCCTCAGAGGTCTTATACCTGATCCCTTTGGCCTTGAAGGCTCCTTTCCAACTCCACGCACATTACTGCTCCCCAGAGGCTCCTTCACCACATATTCTAAAGTGTCTAACCTTTTCCCCTCCTTGGGCTCTTGTTGTCCCATCACCCTGCTGTATTTGCTTCACAGTGACTCAGCAATATCTGAAGTTATTTTATGTACAAAAGAACTTCATCAGGACCATGACTATGTCCGCATTGTATGCCCAGCACTTGAAACAGTACCTGGTAGCCAAGCAGGTACCCAAGAAACAGTGGTAATGAATTAAGGAAGGTCATTGACAATATCCTGACCTAGGTGGTTCAGGAAATTTTTTTACACAAGAGAAGGGATGCACAAGGTGCAGAGGAGAACGTTGTCCATGAGATGAATGATTGCACCAAGGAGAGGTAGGCAAAACTATCTCTTTGAAACCTCAATTACATGAAATGTAAGCTAAGATAGAGAAAAAGATGGCAGCATGATATGGTCTTAAGAGCTGTCATTCAACCACAGACATGCTATTGGTTCTAAGGGTCCCAGACACACTGGCTGTTGGGCCAGCACATGACTCTGAAAGGAATAGTGAAAAGTCCTCACCAAGAAGCTAAACTTATTGAGAGTTTGTTTATATATTTGTCTTGGGGTTTTGTCCTATTTGTTTTGGGGTTTTATCCTGTTTGTTTTGGAGATGTTCATTTCATTAAAGCCACCACTGCTAATAAATTAAGTGTACTTATTTTTCTAGGGATTTAAGAGGCCACCTGCATGCAGAGGATTGCATTCACACTCAGGAAAATACCTGAGTGTCCTAACCTCTCACATACCACACACAAACTTAAGTTCTAAGAGCTTTACAGGTCTATAATCCATTTGAAGTTAATTTTTACATCTAGTGTGAAGTAGGGGCCAAACTTCATTCTTTTGCATTTGGATATTTATTTAAGAGATGGTCTTTCCCGCTTTGAATGCTCTTAGGACCTTTTTCTAAATCAAATGACCATAGAAACAAAGGTTTATTTCTAGACTCTTCATTGTATTCCATTGATTTCTGTCTATCTTTATACCAGTACCACACTTTTTTTTTTTAAGAGACAGTCTCACTTTATTGCCCTCGGTAGAGTACTGTCGCATCACAGCTCACAGCAATCTCCAACTTCTGGGCTTAGGCAATTCTCTTGCCTCAGCCTCCCAAGTAGCTGGGACTACAGGTCCACACAAATAGCTCACCACAACACCTGGCTATTTTTTGTTGCAGTTTGGCCAGGGCCATGTTTGAACCCACCACCCTCAGTATATGAGGCTGGTGCCCTACTCACTGAACCACAGGTGCTGCCCACACACTGTCTTGATTGTTGTCAGTTTGTCATAAGAGCTAAAAGTGGAAAGTGTGAGTCCTCCACTGTTTCCTTCTTTTCAAGATCATTCTGGCCATGCTGGGTCCTTTGAATTTCCATATGAATGTTAGGATCAGCTTGTCTATTCTGCAAAAAATCCAGCTAGATTTTGGCAGAAACTGTGTTGAGTCTGGCTCACCATTGAGGCCACTATGCACTACGCAGGTATGCTTGACTCTTACACTAGAGGCCCAGCCACAGTCCTTCCAATCAAGTCAATCAAACAACTACAAGACTAACGTTACTGAGTACTCACCTTGTTCCAAGTACCATGCTGAGCGCTTCACATGGGTCATCTCATCTAATCCTTACAATGATCCTAAGAGGTAGGGCTTATTATTATGCTCATGTAACAGGTGAGGAAACTGAGGTACAGAGAAGTCAGGTGACTTGCCCAAGGTGATAGCTAATAAGTGGCAAAGGTTCAGACCCAGTAAGTCTAACTCCAAAGCCCGACTTTCTCAACCCAGAATCCTATAAACCCACTAAAAAAGGCAAGCAACCCGGCAGAAAAATGGGGAAAGGATGTGAACAGACATTTCACAAGAGGAAAATGCAAATGGCCAATAAAGATATGAAATGATTAGCCGGGCGCTGTGGCGGGCGCCTGTAGTCCCAGCTACTAGGGAGGCTGAGGCAAGAGAATCGCTTAAGCCCAAGAGCTGGAGGTTGCTGTGAGCAGTGTGACACCACAGCACTCTACCAAGGGGGATAAAGTGAGACTCTGTCTCTACAAAAAAAAAAACAGAAAAGATGCAGTACTTTTTTTTAATTCCCCTTTTTGGCTCACAGATAGTGTTTTAGTCTCAAAAAATTGGATTATTTCAATATGGTTCCAGTTCAAATATAGCTGTCATAGTATTTTTCCCCAACATGATGTGGTTAATATGCAATTTAAGTATCATCAAAATAATAATATAGTGTTATGTTAACATAGGATTTAAATTAACCTCATTTTCAAATTTATTATTTAGCACTCTTTGAAGTGGATAAATTCTCTGTAATTCTCATCAGAGATAAGTGTGGAAGAAAATATAAGATTTACATTGTTTGTTTTCGAGTGGACTAATGATAGGGTGAAAAAATCGAGACCTATTTTTATAATAACTTTTTAACATTTTTGCATTGGTGCTGCTACTACTACTACTATTCCAACATTTGCAAGAATTGGGAAGGAACTAGGAAGCTATGTTTTTGGATAAGACTGACTCACGATAAAATCAAATCCCTGTTCACATCTGATGCTAATAAGAAGGGAAGTATCTTACTGACAGAATGAATAACAAGTGAATCAAAAAGTTGGGAAAAAAGTTTTTACAATGAAAAAGGTTGCCAAGAAGGAGGTCTAGAAAGACCTAAAATGCCTCGTCAGGGCACCAGTAACAAGATCACAGAAACAAGTATGGAGGAAAGAAAACAGATATGAATCACTGTGGTTCTGTCCCTGGGTTTAAATAATCTCGCCATTTTCTAAATTTGGGGTTTGGCCAGGTATTGACCCTCTGTAAGTACAGAAATAACATCTACTGCAGCCTTAGAAGGTTGTTGCATGATTTCAACTCAATAATTTGGGGTAATACTTAATTTAAGCCTTGCTCATGACAAGTAGTCAATAATATTTACTCTTGCTAATATAATTCCATCTCTCTGCTCACTGTTGGTTTTTTTCTACTTCCTTCCTTGTGGGAAGACTTCCCTGGACAAGTTTCCAAGTTTCCAAGCGATTCTGACCATCCCCAAGGGCCTGCATCAGAGTCCTGGAACATTTTTCCTGTTCCTTCTTTCCTTTCTTCTCTCCCTCACCCTGTCATCCTCCTTCTGCTTGTTTCGTCCCCCACCCCCATTACTTGCCATACACCCTCCTGTTTTTCTTTAAACACTTATTATTGATTGACTCTAGGAATATAGAAATTAATATAATTCATATCGAGAAGTAACAGAATAGTTGGCAGCGACAACGTGTAAAGAAGTGTTTATAACTCACTGAAATATGTTGTAAATATTGTTGACTGATGAAATTTCACTTTCCTCAATAGGGTAAACTTGAGGAGTGGAGTGAAACACCCTATAAATTTATATTTTCTAGGCAGGAGGGTTATAATGAGGAATTTCCATAGATCCCAAAGCACAACATAAGGAAGCTTGTAGAAAACGCTGCATTCCTTACCTTAGGCTGCCACAACAAAACATCACACATCGGTGGCTTTTACAACAATAGAAGTTCATTCTTCCACATTTGGGGAAGATAGCAATAGGAAATCAAAGTGGCAGCAGGCCCATTTCCCTGGGAAAGTGACAGGGAAGAATCCTTGCTTGCTGGCTCCTGGCTTCATGGCCCCTGGCAGCCTCTGTCACCCCTCGGCTTTAGCTGCTTCCCCCCATCTCTGTCCCTGTTCACCTGCTGTCTTCTCTGTGTGGCCCTCCTCTTTTTATAAACATTCCTGTCAGTGGATTTTGCTCTAAACCAGTCTAATCTTATCGACAAAGACCCCATTTCCAATAAGATCACTTTGTGATATTCTGGGTAGATAAGGATTTTGAGGGGACATTGTTCAAACCATTATGAACATTCCCACCGGTTCCCGTTGTACATGTGGGGGACCCTCCCAGTCTTACCGATGTGTCTCACACATTAGACAGTGCACGCTGAAGAGGAAGAGACCTTGGTAATCCGGGAGGACAGCTAGGATGTACACCAGGACTTTTAAATTCACTTTTTTTCTTTGACTACATATTTATTTATTTATTAATGAAGCAAAGGAGATTATATATATGTCTAGAGTAATAGCCTCTAATGCAGTGGTTCTCAACCTTCCTAATTACCACGTTGTTACAAATTGAAAAGGGGTCACAACCCACAAGTTGAGAACCGCAGCTCTAAAGTCAACATGTGAAGATTATCGTCAATGCTTGATTTTGTACCTTACCTTTAGCTTC